>JXOR01000456.1:0-16110 GCA_001014335.1 Coboldia fuscipes | reverse complement strand
TTAATAAATGTCCAAGAAACATATCACCATCAAAGTAAACGGTTATTGTTTCTAAGCACTGTTTTATTTCACTTCAATTATAAGTGATAATAAATCACTTCAATTATCATAATCAATGAACTGCATCGAATAAATAAATAACATGCATTAAATAAATTGTATTTAGTTAGAATTTACCTTGTGTCAAAAAATAGTATCGATCCGAGAGTGTTGTCCCTCCTTCTCTCAATCGGCGCTACAACCGGTGTCCGGTCTTGGCCTGCAGTAACCTGTCTCTGTACCGGACACGGTCTCGCTCCACAACAGTCTAATCGTTTATTTCTGGCGCCTTGGTCTACGCCATCTCTCCAGCGGAGGGTGGATCTCCCTCATCTTCTTGAGCCATAATTGCTGCCATAGAGGATTTTCCGAGCAGGATCTTCTTCAATATCTCGGAAAATCCATATCGACCCAACGNTGCAGTAACCTGTCTCTGTACCGGACACGGTCTCGCTCCACAACAGTCTAATCGTTTATCCCTTTCTTCTGGCGCCTTGGTGTACGCCATCTCTCCATCGGAGGGTGGATCTCCCTCACCTTCTTGAGCCATAGAGGATTTTCCGAGCAGGATCTTCTTCAGTATCTCGGAAAATCCACCACGTCAAATTTGTGTTCTTGAACCTAATCTTGTCCCTGATGTTACTGGGCCNCTTGAACCTAATCTTGTCCCTGATGTTACTGGCCTTCATGTTCGTAGTTGACCTTTGTTTTACTTTCGTTGATGTGCAGCCCCAGATTTCGTTCCGCCCGCTCGATCTGGGTGAAAGCTTCTTGTACAGCTTGGGGTGTTCTTCCCACGATGCCGATGTCATCTGCGTAAGCCAGTATCTGGATAGTCTTATAGATGATCGTGCCTCTTGCTGTAACTCCAGAGTCGCGGATCGCTTTCTCCAACGCCAGATTGAAGAGGATACAGGCCAAGTCATCTCCCTGTCGGAGTCCATTCCTTGTAAATAAGAATTCGGATGGCTTTTCATCCCATACCCGCACTATAATCTTATGAATCGCTATATGAAGTTCCAATCCTCCTTGTTTAATTAACTCAGCGGCAATGCCATCAGCTCCCCGGGGCTTTATTGCTCTTCAGCTTATTGACTGAATATCTGAATCTTTATAACCTGTTCTTGTTTCTTTAGTGTTTAGTGCAGCCGTGTTATTTCTCACCTGACTTGCGGTTATCGCACTTTTCCGTGTGATAACGCGCGCTCTAATCACTGTGCCAACGAGATAGTGATCAGAGTCGATGTTGGGTCCTCGGTACGTACGTCGTTCAGGTTGGAATAGTGGTGACGATCTACCAACACGTGGTCTATTTGGTTGCAAGTGATCCCTTCTGGTGATTTCCAGGTTCGTTTGTGGATGTCCTTACGCGGGAACCTGGTACTTGCAACGACCAAGTTGTACGATGCTGCTAAATCTATAACTCGCTGACCATTGTCATTAATGTTCTCATGAAAGCTATGATTGCCAGTAATATGGTAGTATTCTGGCTCACGACCTAACTTCGCGTTAAAGTCACCAAGTATGATCTTAATATCATAGCTGGGACAGGTAGTGAGGATCGTTCCACCTGATCGTAAAAGGCTTCCTTCTCGTAATCAGGTGACTCCTCTGTCGGCGCATGAACGTTAATGAAACTAATGTTCTGGAACAACTAATGTTCCTCGCACATGTAGAGTGCATAACATTCGTTAAAGCCGATTATGGCATACTTCATTCTTTTGCTGACTAGGAAGCCTACCCCGAGTATATGATGTTTTACATGACAACTATAATATATATCATAGACGCGCTTATGCAAAACACCACTTCCTATCCATCTGATTTCTTGTAGAGCTGTTATATCAGCATTATATTCGGATAGGGAATCTGTACAGAGAGCGGACGTTCCATGTACAAATCAATGTCCGTGTCCATTTCCGGGTACTGTTTAGCCGTGTTATCCGTCCGATTCCGGGGCTAGTTACCACTGTCATGATTTGGGTTTTTTACGGGTGAGGTTATCGGCCCCACGCCAACCTTGCTTAGAAGGGACTAGCGCATTCAATTTTCTCGATATATGCTGACTTATACAGGAATTGAAGAGTACCTGTTGAGCACAGAAGTTACAGCACTGGTCTACTGGGCGTCCTTACGGACTATCACCAAAATGGTCAGCACCTACCCTTAACTGTCCCAACCTGCAAATATCACTTGCCCTCCTACTTTCTCAGCCGGGCTTGGAACCGTCCATGGCAGAGTGTGTTCTGAAATCTTTTTTGGAAACAGTACAAAGCAGAAGCGAAGTGATTATAAAGAGCAAAGATTTAGAAAAAATGGAAAATACACTAAAGAACTGTGTTCAGACTAAAACAATAATAGTGTTAGAAATCATATTAAAAAAATTTGTTTTAAGATTAAAATGCATAGAAATGATTTAATTTTAAGAATGGAATTGTACGACTTTGCTGACATGCAAATTCTTTAGATATTAAATAGCATGTTTGAATCGTTGTCTACGGTTCCATTGGGACCCGATTGGCAATCATACGATCAGTGTCACGGTATTAGCAATTATATTAGTTACAGTCATTGATCAATCATTCCTTCATTTTTTCTCTGAACTTAGTTACAGTTATAATTGTTATTACCTTCAACCTAAATATAATTAAATTGAATCGTAATTTTATCATAATCAATTTGTGAAATAAATTAGTGAATTAGTGAAAGTTTTGATTTTTTATATGTCAAAAAATATGGTCCTTCGAAATATAACACACAAATAGTAAAAGATATTTGGTATCCAAAATTGTTTGATAAGGACTACTGGGAAAGAAGAAGTGAAATGAAAGAAGTATTATGGAAATGGAAACACGGAAAAGAAACGGTTAATAAATATAGGGAAAAGAGAAGATAATATAAGAATCTTTGCAAAGGAGAAGAAAGAATAAAGGAACAATTAAAAAAGGTACGAAACATGAATGATGTTTGGGAGTATATTAATAGAATGAGAAAAGGAAAAACATAAAACAAGGATGAAAGCATTAAACCAGAAGAGTAGGAAAGACACTTTATGAAGGTACTAAACGGTGAGAAAGGAGAAAGTAATATAAAACAGACATTAGAAACAGAGAAGAATGGAATGAACTGTACAAAGGAGGAGATTGAATGGGCGATTGAAAGATTAAAGAATGGCAAAACACCAGGAGCGGATGGAATCAGGGCGGAAATTCGGAAAAAAGTTCCTACAGATATAGGCAACTGTTTGGTAAACCTATTAAGAGAGGTAGTTAGAGAGAGAAAGATACCTGAGAAATGAAATGAAGCGACCATTTAGCCAATTTTAAAGAAAGGAGCAAAAGACAGGGTGGAAAATTATAGGGGGATATCTTTATTAAATATAGGATATAAGATATATGCTATGATGTTAGAAAGAAGATTGAAAGAAGAAATTAACAAAAGGAATATTATACCAGACAATCAAGCAGGGTTTAGAAAGGGAAGATCGACGACGGATAATATTTATATTCTAAATACCATAGTGCAAAGACAACTACAAAATGGGGAAAAGATGTATGCAACATTCATAGACATCAAGGCAGCGTTTGATAATATAAATAGATAGAAGCTATGACATTTAATGAAAACAAAAGGTATAGAGAAGGAAATAGTTGAAGTGATAGAAGAGCTATATGTGACGAGAATAGAAATTGAAAGAAGAAGTTTTGAGACGAGAAGTAGAGTGAGACAAGGATCGGAGATAAGCAATTTAAGAATAATTTTAAGATTAGAGAAGATATCCATAGCAGTTTATTAGAACGTGGAATGCTATATGGATATGGAAACTGCGAAGAATTGGAAGTGATAAAAAGAAAATTCAAGGTGGAGCTGGGACTGAGAAGAAGAACAAAAACAGCAGTTTTAGAAGCAGAGATAAACATGGTCAGAATCAAGGTGTTAGCTGGGGCTAGAGCAATGAGCTTTGAAGAGAAGATAAACAACAGTAATAACAAAATTTTTAAAGAGCACAGGAAAAAACTACATGAGGGTAAATTAAAAGTTAGTGAATGGATGAGGAAAAGGGGGAAAATCTGGCATAGGTCAGATCTATGAAGTGAGAAACAAAATATAGAGAGGGGGAACAGTCAGGAGAAAACTCAAGAAAAGGGATAGATTAAGAACGGAACAACTAAGATATAACAGTCTGACAGAGGAATATAAGAAGTTATGGTTACCAGGGGTCCATAATATTCAAGTGCGAGAAAGAAGAGAGGCAATTAGAAAAATGGTGAAGAGAAGAAGAAAGAAACTGTAGGATTTGTGGAAAGGGAAACGATTGAATAAATCACTGGCTGGCAGTATGTTTCAAGGATGTGAAGATGATGGTAGTGGTTTGGAGTACCAAAAAAAGATTGAAGGAACGAGATAAAAGGAAGGCTAACTAGGATAAGAAAATGTGTAATAGTTTTTAAGTTTATATAACCATTTACAAGGTTCCGAGAGACGCTAATAAATCTAATAATAATAATAATAATAATAATAATACTGAGACGCTAATAAATCTAATAATAATAATAATACTGGGTATGCGAATCATTCAGAATAGTGTGAAGAACAAGTTATCAATAGATATATTGTGAAGTTGTTGAAACGATTTAATATGTTAGATTCAAATGTTGTGTCTACGCCTTTAGATGTGAATCAAAAATTATCAGCTGAAGCAGAATTGACATCGTTAATTGCAGCGGTTCAAGAGGCAGTTTGGCTAAGAAATTTAGAAAGTGAATTATTGGAAGTCGAAAGATGTGTCACCGTATATTGTGCTAACTAGGCAGCAATATGTATTGCTACAACAGGAGCAACATCGAAGCGAACGAAACATATCCACATAAAGAACCAATTCGTACGCGATAATTTAGATAGCGGTAGACTATGTGGAAACCAATGAAATGATTGCAGATGCTTTGACCAAGAGATTATCATCGGGAAAACATTTGAAATTAATAGATTCCATGAGGTTAAAGTTGAAATTGCAAATAATAAATTATAATTATCAATTGTGACAAATTATAAATTCTGGTGGAGTGTTAGATTTAAATATAACACATGGGTCAATAATTAATGAGACTAACTATGTTAGAGGCCTTTTTTCTTTAAAATTTCACTTTATTCATCAAGGTACTCTCCTTCAAGGATGATACACTGATTCCAACGATCCTCCAACTTCTCAATCCCCCTTTTGTAAAACGTCCCCTATTGGACGTTTTGGACGCGGTTCACCGGATGCTGTCCATTGAGCTGATGCTCTTTTTGATTCTAGAGTGTAATAGTGGATCCATGTTTCGTCCATCGTGTCATACCGGCGAAAAAAATTTTGATGATCCCGCTTTAACAGGTCTAAACAGGCCTCTGAATCATCAACACGTTGTTGTTTTTGGTCCGGTGTGAGCAAACGCGGCACCCATTTGGAAAGCAGCTTGCGCATCNCTCTTTTTGATTCTGGAGTGTAATAGTGGATCCATGTTTCGTCCATCGTGTCATACCGGCGAAAAAAATTTTGATGATCCCGCTTTAACAGGTCTAAACAGGCCTCTGAATCATCAACACGTTGTTGTTTTTGGTCCGGTGTGAGCAAACGCGGCACCCATTTGGAAAGCAGCTTGCGCATCCCCAAATGTTCATGTAAGATTGTAAATGCCGTGCCTTTTTAATCATTTCCGGTACAACTACCGATTTTGGGCGACCTGGATGTTCCGCATCATTTGTGTCTGTTCGACCCCTTTTAAATTCAGCATGCCATCTGCAAACTGTTGATTTCGGAGGTGCAGAGTCCCCATAATGTTTTAATAACCACTCATTGGTTTCAACGGTATTTTTTTCCTTTTAAAAAGCAGTGCNTACCGATTTTGGGCGACCTGGATGTTCCGCATCATTTGTGTCTGTTCGACCCCTTTTAAATTCAGCATGCCATCTGCAAACTGTTGATTTCGGAGGTGCAGAGTCCCCATAATGTTTTAATAACCACTCATTGGTTTCAACGGTATTTTTTCCTTTTAAAAAGCAGTGCTTTATTAACACGCGAAATTCTTTATTTTCCATTTTTTAAAAAATTACAAAACAGATAACACCTAATCGACTGAACCTCATGAACTAATTATCAGAAGGTAATGAAATTCAGGCTCAAGCCGTGTGAAAAGTAGTACTATTCAAAAACTATAAAAAGTCTCGACTGAGATTGGTGCAAATATATTAGTCTCACCAATTAATGGCCCATGTGTTAATTATTAGGTATTAAATGAAAATATGTAGATTCATTTATTCGCATTAAGTTCGGTGAATAAACCTATTTTAAAAAAAACTGTTTAATACATGTTAAAAATTATTTTGTGGTTCAGTATTTTGTGAAAACTAAAAAATGTCGATTCGTTAGCTGTTTTGTTAAGATTGGGAAATTTTTTGTTAAGGATTTGTTGTACTTAATATCTACGATATGGTAAGTAAATGTGCATAATTTTAATTGTTCACATCCCTGCCATAGAGATAAAGTGATTTCAATGTGAAAAATTAATCAAAACAATTAAAAAAGCCAAAATTGTGTTGCGCCACAATTGCACTTAAGAAAGGCCTCAAATTTTATTTTGGCGCAACACAATTTGGGTACTATTTTCTAACTGTTCCTAACGGACAATTTTTGCGCAACAATTAATTAATGCATTTATTTTAATTTCAGGCAAGGAAACGTAACTATGCTGAAGTTAATCTACAATTGGTATGATCCAACATAGAAAACAACCCTTCTGTTTCAAGAAAAAAAGTGACACGGGAATTCAAAATTTTTGGAACATCGTTACCACATCGGTCAACCAATTCAGCAATTTGTTTTAGGAAAGGACCGTAATTTTTGCTAAGTATAGAGCAGGAACAACGGTTGGTCGATTAGATAATGGACTCAGCAATCAGGGGTTTTCCACTTAGAAGAGAAAATGTCAGAGAGGCCGCGATAAATGGTAAAAAACTATGTATGTTCTTCGTGGTGATATGATTCCTTAATCGGCATCCAAAAATTACTAAAAAGGTTCCTGAATCATTATCGTTGAGCTGTACTAAACTGACAGAAACGGACATTCGATCCTGGTTTCATACTATCGAGAAGTAAGTTTATTTTATAAACAGTTTATTAATTTAATTCTAAATCAAACATTTTTTTTAGATATTTCAACAGTCACGATTCTTCAAAGTTACTAGTGGATGGACCACAAATCTTTAATTGCGATGAGAGTAGATTCCCTCTGTATTCTAAAAATACTCCAGTTCTTTCGACCAAGGAACAGAAGATAGGAAAAACCATTATCTACCAGATTGAGGCATATATAATTAAAATTGCACTTTATATTATTATACTTACCTTTTGTTATTTTGTGTTAAATAAATTAGTTAATTTACATTTTTCATTTTTTTATAGTACGTATTGTTTAAAATTTGATGCACAATAATCTGATTTCAAACTGTCTCATTGCGCCACTACTATGAATTTGATAGTATTTTTGTTTAATTGTAATTTTCACTTTTTTAAAGGTAATTTAATTCATTTTTTTTATTGGAAAATGTAGTAGAAAGATGTAGCTTACTAAAAAACATAGCATCGTATAATTTATTAATCATTTAAAGAATTTATTTTCCATTCTCCCACTAAGGTGTGTCACTTGTAGCATTTTACCTAAATTAGTTAATTTGCGAATAAGAGCAAACTGATTGAATTTAGTTTTTTTTCGCTCAGTTGATTGCTCGTAGTAATGCGGCCGTAAAAAATCAATCACTGATTACAATCGGTGTGCACCAAAATTTCAATTACAATCGAATTTTAATTGTTAACACATTGATGACACATATATTCTGTGTAAAACTGTCGGTTACCAATGTGTTAAATATAAATATATTGCCGATCACTAAGCAATAATTTGAAACTCTGGAAAATAGATATTTTCCATAAAAAATACTCCATTTAAAAAATCTCGAAATAAAAAAATAAAATAAATTTCTTGAAATTCTCTTCAATAGCCTCTCAATTTTTATAATTGTGTTCAAAGTGAAAATTAAACTTATATATCTAGGAATCTCTATCTATTGAAGAAAAAGCAAAACCGAGCAAGTACAATTAATTCAAATAACAACCATCCAGCATATACGATAGATTTAAATTTTAAATTCTTCGGCATCATTAGGTAATTCATTTGTAAAGAAAATTATTATTCGTATTGGGGCTTAAAGAGTTTTTCCTTCCCGTCTAGTCTCTCGCTATCGCAGTTTCGCCTCGATTCCTAGAACCATCTCTCTAGAAAACTTCTATCATAACTAATTTGAAGAGTATTAAATCATTACTATAAATGTTCATTTATAAAGAAGACTTAAATTTATAATAGGAAATCAAATATTTAGTCATGTGCACATATAAATAATATGAAGATATAGAAAATCATAGTTGAGAAGATGTTAATAATAATCATAGATAATTATTGAAACCAAAACACGGCTGATGGACTGCGTTTATTCGATTCGCATTTATATTCTAGTGTGTTTCACTCAATTCTAA
Organism: Coboldia fuscipes; assembly: GCA_001014335.1. Taxonomy (NCBI): domain Eukaryota; kingdom Metazoa; phylum Arthropoda; class Insecta; order Diptera; family Scatopsidae; genus Coboldia; species Coboldia fuscipes. The sequence continues at coordinate 7,502 of JXOR01000456.1, read as the reverse complement.
AGTGAAATTACATATACTATTTTAGTAATTATTATTAAAAAGCAAGAAGAACAAGGTATAAAAATAAAGCTATGGATGAGGAATGGAAACAATAACAGAAAACGTTAATTATAGTTCATTAAATTTACCTTCATTGTTAACCTTTTATAGTCAGCCATTTGCTTTATATTTTCTGTTTGGTTTCATTTAGACCTATTATATACACGTTAATTCAACATCAGATACGAATATCAAATGAAGAAGTAAATGAAATTACATAAAAAGAAGGGAATAATTATTTTTCTTTTGAACTTTTTGGTTATTTGTCTCTTTTTTATATTATTTTTTGATTCTCCTCAAAATTTGAAGTCACTTCACATATCTTATTACAACATTCTGCAACCACAAATTTGCGGTTTTTATTTTGCTCGTAAATTATTAATTTTTCCATGGTTTATATATGTTTATTTACTCATTGGTAATTACTTGTATTCTCACAGTTTTATTATGGTTATTTTTTTGCTGTAGGATAATCAGGTTCGAAACCGAGGTGGTGACTTGGACCCCGAGCGCCAGCAAAACTGTGTTGAAAAGTAAACTAAATATTTTGATAATTTCATTTAATATTTGAATTAAAGCTATCAAGTAGCAGTATGATATCATGCAGTATGTGTTGTTGAATCATTTTTATAAAGTATTAATACAAAATTAACAGTTGTACGAATTTTGAATCTTTTGTTAAGACTTTAAATTGTTTTTGTTTTCACGCATTAGGATCTAAATGTGCCCTTTCGCGCACTGTTTTTAATAAGAAAAACATCTGATTTTCATATAGAACATAAAAACGCATATTTCTAACAAATAATACAAAAAAATATCACATTGTAATAAACAATATATTAAACAATTTCATGAAAAATTGAAATTCAACATGTGGTAAATCAGAATATGAACCCCTTTTACAGTTTTTAATTACACTTCTTTATACATTAAAAAGGTCATAATAAGTCATTTAAATAATCTCGTTAATCGACTAATTAGGAATACAATTACATCCCTCTTGTCATACCATTCATTAATAAAGTGTTAAACCACTTAAATTGATGTTTTTAGAAGGGGCGGCAAAAGTACATCCATTATCATCCTCTTCATTTTATGTGTTGTCCCCTCATTCCCTTTATGTGGTTAAATTTGTGCTATTGGAATTATTTAAAAAGGGTTTTTTTTATTTGCTCTTCCTCACTGCGTTTGAATGGCTATAAAATTTAAATTTCTAACTAATTGTTCTTAACTATATAAATGTTAGTTCACTAATTGAGTTTACAATTCACACGGATGTGGGGGTGTTACAATTTTACTTTGTATACATACTTTTGTATCATAAGTTATGTTCTAATATATTAATAAACATTTCCCGTCATTACACAAACACACCTGAATAAATAACTATCCAATAAAGATGAGATAATAATAACTAAGGTAGAAACTATCTTCTTACATATTACATGTGTACAAATATTATATATAGTATGTATTAGTATAACAGTATATAAATATATATTAATTGAATTGAATTATCGTTGAATGTCGAATCAATTTGTGGTTATATGTATGTAACTGCGTTCTTCTTGAATTTGAGATTGTATGAATTAAATAGCATGTTAACGATGGGCAAATGAACCCTTTTTATTTTTTTTTTTGATGCCAACTAAATATATACACATGCGATTAAAAAATGAATTTGAATCGTCAAATTATATTTAAGTGGAATATAATTAACAAATCACGGTCAATTAGCTATGCTCAGTTTCGTTTTCGATTGAATAAAATATATTGTAATCGTAAATTGTCTATCTAATATAGAAATACCTAGTAAATATATATCCGAGTTTGTATAAAATATAAGAGTGAAACAGAATAGAATCCACAACGTACATCATGCCCGGTTAAAATTGTAAAACTAAAAAATACAGCAAAAAAATGTATATGCAGTAAAATTATAAATGTAAATCTTAAATGCAGTTATGTGGTACTGGATATGCAGATACACTGTTTAAAAAAAAATTTGTTCAATTTGACGTCGTTCTAATATATCATTCCAAACCAAATTTTGATAGATGGTAAAGCAGTTATTCGAAGATATTTTGAAAATAAATTTGCTCGAGAGTAGTCGAATTCAATAGGTACATTCTACTGCAAATGAAGTATTATATGTCAAAATTTGGTTCCATTTGGATAACTGGTATTCCCAGTATAAAGTGAAAGACTACGGAAACCGCACACGGACCTTTTTTGAGGTAAATGCATTTTCCATCCGTAACAAAATAAGCATATTCCGAAAAACATTGTCAGAAAAAAATCGATTTTTTGGGAGATTGTAATATACATGATACAGTGGTGTACAAAAAGTGTAGAAGCTGCTCTTCTATATTATATGCACATTCCTTTGAATGATTATAGGATTCATATTAATATTTAACGATGATAATAATTAGCTTTCTCCTTAATAATTATTCATATACTCAGAGTTTTAAAAATAAAAAGACGAAAGAGAGTTGACGAAATAATTTTTTAGCACCCAACATAGTAAAATGAAACAGAAAAAAATGGCATTCCTTGGTCACATTCTCAGAGGTGCAAGCTATGAAAGATTACAACTTATAATGAAGGGGTTCATCGAGGGAAAACGAAATATAGGAAGGAGACAGATAAGCTGGATGAAGGACATAAGAGATTGGACGGGGATAAGAACAGTGGGAGAGTTGATAAGAGCTGCTGAAAGTAGAGAAGGTTGGAGAGAGGTGATCGTCAACGTCTGTGACAACGGATAGGGCACTTTGATGATGATGATGATGATAGTAAAATGACATTTTATGTATCTCCGATTAGAAACGAAATCCGAAATTTTTCAGCATTCCGAAAGCAAAGTAAACATCTTTGACATTTAATGACATAAGAAGTTAGCAAAGTAGGTATTTTGAAAAAATTAAGCCTGCAAAGTAGACATCTAGGATTCAAACATTCTCCAACCATTTGTAAAAATAGTTACTAGTTACTCTTGTACTACTAATCACATTTTACTATCTTGGGTGTTAAAATATGACATAAGCACCACAGTTATCTTAAACTATCATTTTGGGTTTCGTTTTTATAGAGGCTTATGTGTATACTTACAATATTTAAAAAAAACGTTATACAATAGAATTTTACGTAATTTGATAAATTATTGATATTAAAGTAATAAGAAATTACACTTTATCTATTGATCTATTGGTTTTGAAAATAAATATTATTGTAAATCACTCTGTGAGAGACGTATATTACTCTACTAACTTGATATTGATTATCATTAAATATATTGACTATCGTGAACCCCATTTTTATTTTATTGACCCCCAATTTTGCTGACGTAGAACCCTGGGAGTCGATATAAACCACTTTGGGAATCACTGCTCTAGATCTAGAAGTATTGAAATTTAAATTTTGAAATATTTCCCAAACGGTACCATTTTTTTTTTTGAAAACTTCGTTACCACCTATCAAAATTTTGTTCGATTTTATATACTAGAGGAGTACCAAATTGAATAAAGAAAATATTTAAAAAACAGCATATGTCTGCATAAGAAATTACACTGTACTTACGATGTTCTAAAATTTGGAATTTTATTACCTCTTCATTTTCTCTTAATTTTTTGTAAACATTTTATAATTCCTAATATATTACACAAACTGCTATAATTTTGAACTAAAAATATACATCCCTTGTAGAGTGATGTACAATAGTAGTTATAATTATGTCACAGATTTTTAAACGTTATTTGTTACTCCATGCGAAGGCAAGGACAATTAATACATTTTGGTCCATGATCTCCTACTTTTCTCAATTTCGACTTAAAGCTGCGAAATAGATATTTCAAATCTCATTTCATGTTTTTGTACGTCATTCTACAAAGGATGTATATTGTAATCTCCCCAATTATCGATTTTGCTGGAATATGATTTTCGAATTGTATATGTCTTGAAACGGATAGAAAATGGATTTTAATTAAAAAGGGCGTCTTTGTCCCGCGTCCAGTATCCGGTGTCCAGTGTCCGCTGGTATTTCACCATATATTGAGGACACCAGTTATTCAAATACAACCAAATTTAGTCAGATTATATACGGAATAGAATATACTCATATGGTTTTGTTACCCTCGAACAAAAATTAAAAGTGGCTTTAGAAGGATTGAAAATTTATTTTCGAAATAACTCCGAAACGGTGCCTACAATTTTTTTTTAAATTTATATATGTTGTTTACTTATCGCTTCTCTACCACATGTTAAAATTTGGCTTAGATATACTGGAAGAGTGTCAAATTGAACTTAGATTTTTTTTTTATAACAGTGTATCTGCAGATGAAATAATTCTACACTTAGAATGTTTTTAAAATTTGAAATGCATTTGCTGCATTTTTTGGTATTTGCAAAACTTTTACAATATTTACAGGGCGTGATGTACGTTGTGGATACTATTTGCTGCACTCTTATATTTTCTGATATTATTAAAAACATTGTTTCTAAGAATTTAAAAAAACAGCGACATCTATCATGAATTTTTCATATCATATGCACACCATCACTTAACCCAGCACTTTTACTCGGCATATTTTCCATTATATTTTTCCTGAATTGAATAACTTATTTTTTTAACTATTTTAACCTGCATTTTATTCAAAACGATAAAATTGGCTAGCGAAATTTGAATGCTTATCGATAGGAAAAATAGTGTACATATTTGTTGAAGTTAGCCACAGGGAGAAACTGCCATTACTCAAACTCAGCTTCTCCTCCTTACGGCGTAAGGCTCTTATATTGAATATACATACAATACTGTGCGTATATACCAAATTTTAATTGTTTTTGAGCAATGACTACTTTGCTAGATACATATGATTTTTGTACCAGGAATTACGAAACATCCTATAAATTGTACATGAAATGATCACAATCGGCTACCTCTTATTTGCGATATTTATTGGAGCAAGTGTGAACTAAAAATCAATCAGATGTACAAAATATAAGAGTGCAACAGAATAGTATCCACAACGTACATCACGTCCAGTAAATATGTTAAATGTTCGCAAATACCAAAAAAATTCTGCAAAAATATTTCAAATTTTAAAAACATTATAAGTGTAGATATGCACTTATATGCAGATACTGTGTTAAAAAAAGTCTTTGTATATCAAACCAAATTTTAATAGGTGGTAAAGAAGAGTTAAATAAACAACACATTAAAATTTAAAAAAATATAGGCACCGTTTCGTAGATATTTCGAAAATGAATTTTCAACCCTTCTAGACCCACCCTTAATTTTTGTTCGAGGGTTACGAAACTAAATAGGTATTTTCTACTCAGGATGAAGTATCATCTGACCAAATTTGGTTGCATTTGGATATATATATATATATAATGCAATTTCTATCCGTTTTAAGACATATTCAATCCGAAAATCATATTCCCCCAAAATCGATTTTTGGGGAGATTACAATATAAATCCCTTGTAGAGTGATGTACAATATCTAGTTTTCGAAAATACATTGAAAAATATCTATTTTGCTAACGAAACACTTAAAAATATCGGTTTTCGATTTTAATCCGAGACACAAAAAATTTCATTTTACAATGTCGAGTGCTAAATAGATATTTTCTAAGTAACAGAAAGGCGAGATTAGCCCAGGCATTAGACTTGAAGTTATTTATTCAGATCAACTTGGCACGTATGCTCACACAGACGCAGTGAAAGATCAAATCCCCATATTATCTTGAGATCAACCTAACTGTAATTAAGTCGCAATTAAACATTTCGTACTTTCAATTTGATGTTTCAATGTTACGATACATACGCACATCGTTCATCTCTACAATTTATAAAATCTATAATATATAATTTATCTGAATTAAGGTTCTTAATTTCAGGCACTTTCTGAATTTTTATATTCTATGTCACTATCATTATGTGAATTCTTTATGAGGAATGTACTGACCAATCAGATAGAAATTTATATTCTAAGTTATTTAATGCCAGATCTAAATTATAACTATGATTCCAAAGGTATAGATTGTGTGTGATTAAATGAAGTGTTAGTTGTAGCTATTTGTAGTTATATCAAATGAACCATGTAATATCACAGTCTTAGGGGAATCATTCTATACCATAAATGTTTCTAATTGAAGATAAAATAAGTGTAATAAATCCAACACTTGGATCCCCACGAATCAATAATTTTGAAAATTCATAAATATGTGTTGAAATTCCATTGAAAATGATACTAAATGGTTGGGACACTCCTAGATAACTAATTCTATAAATTTTCTGGAAAACGCATTCAATGGTATCGTTTTGAGTGTAATGCATCCTATTTTTACACAATCCAGAATTACTTTATCAATAGATTCAACTTGTGTTACCAATGACGTTGCGGTTAGTTATAATCATAATAGTTTACAACTACAGCTCAATAAGGCAGCATCCTTTGTATTATGTTTCTTTAAATATTCTTCCATGTGATCTGCTTTTAATTCACGAGCTGGCAATCAAGCTTCCCCAATCATTCTTTTAAGAATTATGAGATGATGTTTGAGAATAGACAAGAAAAAAATTGGCACTTAATGGGCCGAAGTATGTTAATGCGATTTGTAAATAGAATTAATAGCAAACAAAAAAACTAACATAATTAGCAAAATAAAGATGACATGACTTAATCGTTGCTTAAGTAATGAATTCCTGTATCTGCAAAAGTTAGTATTGAGATAATCGCGGTTTAAGTTTATTTATGTTGTTACTGTAACTTTATTAGAGTCGTATATAATGTATACAATTGAAATAATTATACGTCTTTTTTGAAATTAATTAGTAAGATAAACAAAGTTTTCTCTTACTGGCAAATGGTCAACGCGATATGAACATTTTTGGACAGGATTGTAGAGAAAGTCTTTCTTTATCAATTAGTCAAGTCTTGTGTCTATAACATACAAAAATTCACTACTCAAGGGACGATATTATATAAAACTTATGGCAATAGCAATTTTTAATACTTAAGCAAGGCCCACATGCAAGCTTTTGTAAATTGAATGAACGAGAGAAAAACTGTTCGAATCTAACAAAAACACGTAACTAGGTTCACAATGGACTTTATTTTTAATCGACGTTTGTGTTGCTTACAAATAGTGTAAATACATTGTTTTGTCATATTTTTGTTAAAAACAGTGTAAATGTATTGCTTTCATGAAATGTACATTTAAATATTATTTATTCTAGATAAAAATAGTTCAATTTTTGTAGCATATATGTACATTATTTCTATAATTTACTTCAGCAAAAACGGTTCGACATGGGATTGAACTATGGTATAAAAATTTACAAAGTAAGTCCATTTTGAAATTTTAGATCAGCTGATTTCCTTCCTATTCTTGAAAAGGGTGCAACCCATGATACAAGTATAGAAGGTATCTGCCGTACAACGACAAAATGGTATAAC
>JXOR01000454.1:0-18377 GCA_001014335.1 Coboldia fuscipes | reverse complement strand
GCAAAATAACATTTATAGTTTCCGCAATCATATAGTGCCATTTTTTAGAGTATCAATCAGACCTTTAAAATAACATTTTTCAGTTGTCCATAATGTAAAATGAAACAACTGATTTCACAGTACTCACATCTGATTTTACCGTATTCGCATCTGATTTTATTATATCGCATTGTTACCAACATTTGAAATAAATTTGTATGATAATTATTTTCAATGATGTAATTATGTGTGTTAATTATATTTTTCATTTGTGAAAACTATAAAATTGGATACGATATTGAAAAAATTTCTTTTATTAAACTATATCGCAAACTATTATTATCGGACTCCAAATTTCCAAATGAGAACTATAATGGACACGAGTATTCTTTGTGGAGGAACTGGAAATCTGATCGGCCAATAATATAATGTATGATACTCATTTTTGATTGGGTTTAGAATACTCGTGAAGACTCCCTTCGGTCGAACACCATACTTCCACACCACTTTTATTTGATATTAACACATTGGTGACCAGCAGTTTTACACAGAACCTATGCCGTGCCATCGGCTATTATTTTGAGATTTATTAGAAAAATAAAACGCTCTAAATAAGAATAAGAGGACACTGTGTCTATTGTGTGTGCATGGTTAACACAAAAGAAGAAGATAAAAAAATAGCTACCGATGTGTGATACACACAGCCACACAACATAATAAACACACTGTTTTCTTGTTCTTATTTAATTGTTTACCCTTTTTCTAGTGTATTTGTATTCATCACAAAAAAAAAATTCACAGAACAAAAATGACGGCCGCTTCCGGTCACCAACATTTGGGAAAAATATGATAAGTATGTCCTCTCCCGGTCACCAATGTGTTTCTCTTCCTACTTATTAAAAACTATAATTCATTAGAAGAAGGTTTTTAAATTAAACGATGACAGGGCGGTCAAAATGGATATTTCATAAAGTTGAGATTCAAATTTCACTGAAGTTAACATTTTTTTAAAAACTTCAAAAAATATTAGAGTGCAACTGAATAGTATCCACTACGTACATCACGCCCTGTAGATATTGTAAAATGTTTGCAAAAATATTTCAAATTTTAAAAACAATCTAAGTGTAGAATAATTTCATATGCAGATACGCTGTTTAAAAAAAAAATATTTCACCTCAATCAGGAATAGAGAAATACCAATAAAGTTAAGTCAACCAAAACATAGATTTATTAAAACACAAAGCAAAACGTTTCAAGACCTTACATTTGGAAAGCAATCGTACTTTATTGTGAAGAAGATGATCGGATTACTAAGTCTCTATTTCGTTTAAGAATTCTTTAAATTGACGATGGTAGAGTGCTTTTGACAATATGCTGTTAACAATCTTGATTACCAAATTCATGACTTCAACTTCTTGATATGTTATCGAGTGAAACGTAAGAATTTCGTGGTATATTTTGCTCTGAAGCATTGTTGTTACCCATTTAACTTTTTCTGTCATACATCACTTGCTATTGAAACGATTTTATTTAAATCAATCTTATTATCGTTAATACATTTTTTCACGGCATTCGCTATATCTCCCCATCTAGTTTGACCCGGGAGCGATAGCAAAAAGTCTTCTTTTGGTTATTAGGAAGACATATACCTGACAAAAAGGGCAATTTGTGCCATGTCATGTATGTCGCAAGGCTCATTTATAGCAAGTGAAAATTTGAAAGAGTCACAAAGTCAAAGAGACACATATCTGTCGTAATTTTGGTATGTGTTACATGATGGATTGTAACTTTTTTGGGAGTTGGATTTTATTAAATTTTAATCTCTACATTTCTTTCTTTGGCCAAAATTCTCTAGGACGCATCTATCCTGAGATAAAGACATCTCTTAGCCTCTCAATCTTAAATTTCGAGGCAAGTGTTACAAAATAGATATTTGTACTAAAGTTGTAACACTTGCTTGATTATTGATCGCCACCAAAATATCAAAATACTCCGAGAAAATGATACATAATAGGTTTGTAACACATATAGGGAGTAAATTAAATATTTTTGTGGCGGTCAATAATCTGATATAACCGATACATAGGTCATAACTTTTAAATAATAAATTTTTTTAATTAATATCTGTGCTCATCATAAATTAGTTTTCGAGTAATCAGCATTAGAAGTTTTGAAAACTTTAAACGCGATTATCTCGAAACTATGGAGGAGTGCCGACCCCTGCCCTAGGGGGATAGAGTATATAATAAACTCTCTCTATAGTCGCACCATATGCGGGAGATGGATTCAATTAAATAAAATTTAATTCCTCACTAATGAAATTTAATTCATTGACCAAAATTGACTAGGATCCTCCAATCCTGAGATATGGACATGTCATGAGTTTTACATCATGAATTTCGATCAACGTATACGATGTTTTAAAACTTTATACGCGATTATCTGGAAGATATGCTCTCAAAAATGTAACACATACAAAGAGTATATATTCTCCAGCGCCGATTTGGTCTTCTATTTCATGAATTTAACTGGAAAAAATGTAATTAGTAATTAATTCAGGAGATCATCCAATACTGTGTCTCAATTCGTGTGATGGAAATGTTACAATTTTCTGTTTTTATCCCGGAAATATAAGAATTGAAGTACATGAGTGATGTATTATTTTAAATCAAAATTAATTACTCTTAAATAAACTAAAATGAATTAGTTAAATGAAAAATGACAATGAATATAGCAAGTTTCTGTGATTGTAAAGAAAATATGCGGGTCAAATTTTACGAAAAAGAAATACGTATGTATGGTTATATTTAATTGATTATATATGAAGTGAGTTCCAACTTCCTTTTTAATTAAATTCAATTATCGTTTACAATTGAAAAAAATCAAAAAATCAAAACGTCGCACCAACCGCGTAAGGTCGTAAGTGGCAAAAATGAGTTTCAAGATAATTGAATATGACATTTTTTAAATAGCGTATAATTATGGAAAAATCAAAAATGTGTTTCAACTCTGCAACATTTTGTTCGGTGATAAAACTCTGATCTGTACCATTTTTATACAGGCCATATATCCTGATGTCCTACATCCAGTGATTATAAATTTACTAAAAAATCTGGTTACACTTACGACCTTATGTGACTTTGGAGACGATAATATTGGGTTTAGATACAAATTTATATACACACATAGTACCCATATGTACATATATATCATATAATACACATTAAATAATAGTTAGCTAACAAATTTTTATATGAATTGTTTTTTACATAAAATCTTTCTTATTTTTCGTTCCGTTTATGTTTTTCAGTTAGTATGGAATTTCAAGGTGTGCCTGAGTGATCGTGCGTGTATATGAATCTATATCAATTTTTAACTTCTATGTTATGAGAATTTAAACAAGAAAAATTCTACATTTATTTATTCATTTTTTAGTCTCTTTGCTATTGAACTCAAATGATTCTCTATAGATTTCACTTCACACCTTATTTATGTTCATAAAACAATGAAAAATAAAATAAAAAATAATATAGAGATAAAAAACAAGGTGCAGTAAACGAATTTAAAAAACCTGCGTAGGTGAAAAATATTCACCTGGAAATAACGATTAAAAAATAAGGAATTCGATTTTTTACTCTTTCTTTATTAAGCTTACTTCAATTTATTTAAATGTTTTTCTATTATATAAATTCTTTTATTTGATTTATAATTGGAAATATAAATTCTAATAATTAATTTACAAATCGTATCATTTTCAGGGTGCGTCTTATATTTAATAAAGTGACGCACCCAAATTATAAAATTTTACTGGAATGCCATTAATTGTTCTGTCGTTGAAATCTTAGTTATAACTTCTTTGGTATTTAAAAATTTGAAGTAGGTCTCAAAATTAAAAAATGTTTTGCATTTTTATAAAATTGTGAGTACATACATATACGCATTTGTATGTATTAGATGTACACATGTAATTAATAATTAAATATATTCGTCACTCAATTTACGCGGAGGATAGGTTCCGCGTAAAATCGAAACTGCGTAAATCAAGATCAAGGAATACTGTGAAATTAATAAAAATAATTTTAGACATTATGTACATTAAAGATTGCAAAGCATTCTGTAGGTATATTCGAGGTTTAGGAAAAAAAAAGTTTTTTTTTTGCCGCGTTAAATTAAAACCGCATAATTTAAGTGCCGCGTAAATCGAAGGACTAGTGTATATAACAAATAAGACATAATACTTATTTCGTATATTTAATGCATATAATATTCCTGACAAATAAGAAGGATATCAAAAGAATAAAAAATTATATATATATTTATATATAAATATATAAAGTAAGCATAAGAGACAGAATTAGTTATTCTAAATAACTTGAATGTATCTTTATACAAAAGAATTATGTTCAAATAAGAAGATTGAATAAGGAATTTCTATTGTTTTCATAAAACTCTCAGTCTTATAGTTGAATAGTAGGTATCTTTTCCTCTGTCCACATTTTTTCAGGTGTGCATTGCGTTACTAAAAAAATAAAAAGAATATAAAGCGAATATGAAGCGAAATATTACAAAAGCATATTTCCAATCTTTCATTCTTTCATTTTCTCTTTCGTTAAATCTCCTGATTTAACAGATTCCTTTAATTTATAATAGTATATTGTAACAAATAAAATACAGAAAAGAATATTTTCATATAATAATGAATTCTACATTTACCAAAAACAAGAAGCAGAATACGTCACGCAGACAACCTAATGAACATTGCTCTCACGTATTATATTGAAATCCACTATCACACTATTATCCATATACAATGCGTGATTTCGATCTGCTCTTTAATCATTATTCACCAATTTTATAATATAGATTCATATCTTTTTTATTTTAACATTCATTTACTGTTATATATCTTACATATCCTTTTATGTTTCTCCATACTCATACTTTTTGTACAACGACTAATTGAAAATAAGAAAAATAAAAATAATAATCATCCTTTTTATGTAATTTCTTTTTCAAATAGAATTGAAAGCAATTACACAATAAGAATGCAGTCTCCAACAGATTTGAATACAACTGCAGAGACAACCGAGGGAGTTTCAATCGGTATTAGCACATCTTTATCATCGCCTAACTCATCAATTGGTACATCAGTTGTTGGGGATGCAAATATCTTAACACCATCTCACTCGCCCTCTTTTGACCCTGATGTAGCACCAAGAAAACGTCGCAGGAAAAGAAATGATCCTCAACCAATGCAATCACTCCAATCTGAATCACCTGTAACTCCTGATGTTGAAACTTTTCAGGGACAGATTTTATTGAATCCAGATGGAAGTGGAGCATTTATAATTGATCATTTATCAGCAACAGTAGTACCTTCTATGATAACCTCAACCACTACTTCTGCAAACCTTGCGGAATCACTAGTATCATCAATATCAACTCCTTCACTATTATTACCTAATCGAAAAGATTCGTTTTCTTCCGACAGAGATAATCCACGTATTCATTCTTTTCGTGTTGTTACTTCACCAGATGATCTAGTTACCACTTCAATTGCAACATCCAATGTACGTTCATCAACTGAACAAAAAATACAAACGAAACCAATTTTAATGTGTTTTCTTTGTAAATTAAGTTTTGGTAATCAAAGAACTTTTTTGCACCATGCTGAAAATGAACATAAACTTAACGTTACTGATAGTGTTATTACTCAAACCGATAACTTGGAGTTGTCCAGTGCTATAATTCAAAGAAACTGTGACGAAAAACCTTTGATATCATATTTGGAACCTATTGAATTAAAACAATCTCAAACGTCACTTAAGTTGTTACAACAACAACAGACATTAAGCAAAGATGAAAACTTTGGTGCAAAAATTATAAAAAATGTCGATCTCAATAAGAAATTATCCCTTAAAAAGGACAAAAATGCGGTTGATGAATTTCATTTAAAAAAAGAAGATGCGGTACATACTCAATCGAAACAATCAAATATCGATGAAACTAATACGACATATGAACGTAATTATATTGACCAAGATTTTGATCAGAAAAGGTGTACATTAAACTCTTCTATAGATGATGTAGATGAAGATGAAAATGCCTGTCATATTGTTGAAAATGATACACTGGAAAATAAAATAACATTACCAAATAATTTGGAAATCTTAAATGAACTATTATTACACCAACAACACCAACAAGAACATCAAGCGACAGTTGAATCAACATTAACATCACAAGTTACTCAACAACAATTTTACTGTTTACAACATCAGCATCTTACATTACTACATAAATCACCTCAATTTGACTGTAAAAAATGTGAACAATTAACAGCTGGATTAACTGCAAATTGTCAAGAAGAAAAATCAGATAACTCACCACCCAGATCACCATCGTCCAATTATTTGATAAACCAGCATTTCTTCCATCAAAAACAACAAATATTAGTTGCTGTGGCTGCAGCAGTAGCAAATTCGCAGCAACAATTTCATAATAATTCCGCATCAACTACGCCTACAAAATCACCATCTTTGTCTTCAATTACTGCTATTACTCCACCACCTGGAATTTCATCAACGCCACAACCAATGTTACAACAATTGCAATCTCCTGCTAATACACCGCAGCCAACCTTTACTATAGGAGCATGTCCTGATCACATTAATGGCCGTCCAGTAGGTGTTGAATGCTCTCGGTAAGCTAATAAATCATATTAAATTAGATATGATTAATCCGATTTTTTTGCATATTTTCATAACTTAAATCTATAATTAATTTTTTTCAATGTTAGGTGCGAATTAATATTAAATACTGCGCGATTAAATTCCGGTGTACAAATATCAACTCGCAATTCATGTAAAACATTAAAATGTCCTCAATGTAATTGGCACTACAAATATCAAGAAACTCTAGAAATACACATGCGAGAAAAGCATCCTGATGGTGAAAGTGCTTGTGGATATTGTTTAGCTGGTCAACAACATCCCAGATTAGCTCGTGGAGAAAGCTACACATGTGGCTATAAACCTTACCGTTGCGAAATTTGCAATTATTCAACAACAACCAAGGGTAATTTATCCATTCATATGCAAAGTGATAAGCATTTGAATAATATGCAAGAACTTAATTCGGCTGGACTATCACAGCAACAAACAGTGCATCAGCAACATCAATCGAACACAGTTAATCAGAATTCGCAAAATGGGTTACTGAAATCAATACCGACTTCGCCTACATCTATTCAGCAACTTCAATCCAAAAGTCCTCCGAATACAGTTACTTCTATTGCATCGTCATCTTCTAGTGTAAAACCTAAGCCAAATTTCCGCTGTGAAGTTTGCTCGTATGACACAAATGTAGCCAGGAATCTCAGGATTCATATGACTAGTGAAAAACATACTCATAATATGGTGGTTTTACAAAATAATTTAAAACATTTACATGCATTGAGTATCCTTCAAAACCAGCAACAACTTCCGACAACACCACAACAAAATAATCAACAATTAAATTTGACTATTGCAGCTAATTTAGCGATGATAGCTCAACAAAAACAAGTTGCAGCAGCACTACAACAACAACAACAACCACCTAACACTTTTTTACCCGAAGCAGCTTTGGCAGATTTCGCTTATAATCAAGCTCTAATGATACAAATATTAAATTCTCAACAACAGCAGCAACAAATACAGTCCAAATTAGTTTCAACCCCCCCTTTGGTACTTCAACAAAAACAACTATCATTAGACGAAATTTCAGTTGATCCAGGCCTGAATCCTGATATCTTTGAGCCACCAGTTTTAGAATTAAATCAAAATCCAGCCCATTTATTTGCTTGTTGTGTTTGTCAAAATTATGAGACTAATTCACTTGATGAATTAAATTTACATACATTACAGGATCGATATCGTAATGCTAATAGTGGTGTAATTGGAATTACTCAAGGATTTGATTTGAATCAAACTGATGTAACAATGATAATTGGAAGCAATTATATATGTCGGTTGTGCAATTATAAAACTGCTTTGAAAGCAAATTTTCAGTTGCATAGTAAGACTGATAAACATTTGCAGAAGCTAAACTTTTTACAACATATTAAAGATGGTGGACCGAAGGTGGAATTTAAATTAAAATATTTGAACAATTTAAATGGTGGTAGTGGTACAACTGCATCAGTATGTATTTCACCGAATTCTTCACCAGCTACATCACCGGGTAGTAGTATAAGCGGTGTTATTAATAATGGGAACGTTTCAGCGACAAGCAACTTGATCCAATTACGTTGTTGTGCTTGTGATTGGTACACCAATTCAATACAAAAATTAATTTTACATACCCAAACTCAAAAACATGATAGCATGAAATTAATATTTCATTATTTGTTGAATTCAATTGGTACTGCTTTGGAATCAGACTCTTATAAAAATGAGTTTATATGTGAATTATGTCAATTTAAAACAACAACAATAATACAGCTTATACAGCATATTAAAAGTCAACAACATCAAGATATTGAAGAAGTGATTTGTCAGCAACGACAAAGAGATAAATTAGAAAATTTAGAGTTGTTAGATGTCTTTAAAGTAAATGGATTTTCATCTAATTGTAAATCAGGTTGGTTTATATTTAATATATTATAATATTAATTTTACCAATAACATTTGAATTCAGTTATATTTTTTACTATTATTTCTGTTGTTGTTGATTGAATAACTAAAATCAAACCAAAAAAAATCCGCAATATGTTTTTTCTTAGTTACTCACATTGCTGATGAACAAGATGATAATCTCGGTGGCCACATCGAACAACATAAATTGGGAATTATTCCAATGGACAATTTAATTTATTCGGAAAAACACATTTATAAATATCGATGCAAGCTATGTTCATTTGCATTTAAAACTGAAATGAAATTGTACAATCATATGCAATATCACATGATACGCGAATCCACCAAATGTCACGTTTGTAATCGAACTTTTCGATCGATGGTGGCAATAGAAAAACATCTAACAAAGGTTCATAAAAACCAACCACTTTCATCTGTACAGGTCCCATGCTCTCAAACCCCTAGTATAATGACAAATTTTCATGCTGAACGATTACCTATATCATGTAAATTTAACGATCTATTTTGGCCATTCGATTATAACAAAGATTTTACAGAATGTAATAAAAATGTCATGTTGCTTAATTTAAATTCTGTTTTACATTTGAAACATGTTAAGAAACAGAGTCAACTAAAATATCAAAATATATTTGAAGCAAAAAAAGACATACAAAAAATATTGATGGCGCCACCAATTAACTTACTTAACGTACCGGAAATGTATCATTCAAAGCCATATAAATGTCGCCTTTGTTTAGTGTCATTTAATAAATGTAACACATTAGGAATTCATTTGCGAAGTGTTTATCATCAAAAAAAAGTTATACAAAATCAGCGATATTTTTACGAAGATCAACAACAGCAGAAAATATATAATAATCATGGATTCATTAAATTTAACAATAATTTTCAAACAATTTTAGAAAATAAAGGTGGCGCCACACATTTAGATCAACCATTTTCGAATAACGAAGATAAATGTAGCAGCAAGGAAAGCGGTGATTTACAAGAAGATGAAGAAATTCTGGATTTTTCTACTAAACATCAAATGATGGAAAATTCTTACAATGAAATGGGAATAGAACAAGAAAAACAGATTCAATTAGCTGACACAACGTTAAATCAACATTCTCCAATTAGTACCATGGATATGTTAAACTTAATGCAGTTTCATCATTTAATGTCAATTAATTTTATGAATTTGGCTCCTCCATTAATATTCGGAAGCACCCATTGTGGAAGTTCATCATCCACCACTCCGAATAAGTCTACAAGTTGCACAGCTGTTGCTACACCTGCAGTATCATCTTTGAGCTCCAGTTTACCACAGTCGACATCTGAATTAGCCACCCTACATTCACATAATGTGTTTCAGCAACAAGTAATAACATATTTACTTAAAATGATTTGGTTATGGGTTATAATAACGTCGCTTGAGTAATGAATTCATGGATGCTAACTGCCCAACTATAATTCCAGCCTACGACGTATAAAAAATTCACTAAACGTGACAACTAGATACTTACTGCCTATCCTAAATAAAGAGTCAAAGCGTGGCTTTGCTGTCAAAATAAAATTGGCAATGGGTTTTATATGAGCATTACGCTAGCGTCATTTTAGTCAACACCATATAAAACCCATTGCCCAATTTTATAAGAGCTCTCCTACAATTTGTATGTGACCTTTTGGCAGGAATCGTGCGTCGTACGGTTAAATTATAGTTGGTCAGTAAACTCACTTTTGCTAATACAAGAATTCATTACTCAAGCGACGATATGATGATTCTTACTTCTGTCTTTATTATATTTTCTATGGGGAACCGTTTGCATTCCAAATTTAAATTCCATAACTTGATGCAACAACATATTTGTAGAAAGCCCAATATAATTATATTTTTTTATATATTTTATTTTCATACATTTATTTACATTTTGTATGAAGAATCTAATGTTATTTTACTATCTTGGGTGCTAAAATATCCATTTCCATGTCTCAAAACAGTGTTAGTATGTCCTAATCAGGATTTAAAAATATCCTACTTTTAGATCATATTTACAATAGGTACAAAGTATTTATTATTTATATTTATAATGTAATTCGAAAATCAGTTGTTTTTGTTATTGAAAATAGTGCGTGAAAGCACACATTTAGGCCTTAACGCGTAAAAACAATAACTATTTACAAAAACAATCCAAATTGCCTTAACAAAACCTGCAAAATTCGTACAACTGTTAAATTTGTATGTCCTCAAAATATGGAACGTTTGTGCAAATCACAGGCAAAAATAATAAACGAAAATGACAGAGAGCCGACATCTTCAATTGTCACAGACTGAAATCAAAATATTATATGATATGACCAATAACAACTGAAAATTCCAATTTAGTATTAATTTGTACTATTATTTGTCATTTTCATATTGAATTGAGAATAGTGTTGTATTGAAAATATCGGATTTTCGGTTGTTCAGTGACACTCGCTACTCTCATGTCGCAAGCCACCACCTATTTTCGAACTTATCTCAGTACTGTGCAATCAATAACTATTATTCGTTATGGAAAATCGTTATACAAACATACAAGGTATGTTCAGTTAGAAGAAAATCATATGATTTTGAATCGATAAAAACAAACATTTTAATTATAAGTGCAAAGAATTTAAGGTATGCCCGACTCGAAAAATTTAAGTCAGCTGATTGAAATATTAACTTGATATTAATCGCGGTTTGTGTAAATTTTATTCACGGTTATTTTATTGTGATAATTTATTCCAGTTTTTTCAATAAATTACAATACATTTTGCGTTTAAAATGATAAGAATACTGATTCAATTACAACAAACCGAATATATCTTTGTTTTGGTTGACCCAACTTTATTTACTAATCAAACCATGGCATGTTTGCGCCTTTTTCAAAAATCGATTGCAAATCAGCTGACATAACATCTCAAATTAAACATACGTTGTAAATTTTTATACCATGATAGAAAATTATGTTCTACAACAATCTGATTGACATACTATTTCTACTCGCTTCCGCTCATGTCGATATTTGTATGCAAAGTCATTGTTGGCTCCTATACAGCAATGAAAATAACATTTTCGATTCCGAATACCTAATCAACCAGATACACAATATATAACCTCTTTTACATCAATTTAATCTAATATATTGTATCCACTGTTTTAAGTGTCATATTATTTTTTTTGCAATAAGATATCAATATGTATCATCAATGTCGTCAACTCGGATTAAAAAACTGTAAGAGTAACTATACAGTTTTTTTGAAAGATTGTACCATTGGATGCGCCTCGTGATACTTCATAAAGAGATTTCATAAAGTTGAAATTCAAATTTGACTGAAGTTAACATTTTTTTAAAAACTTCATACGCGTTTTTTCACAAAAAATGGTGAAAATTATACAGTTTTTTAATCTGAGGCGACGATATGTACATTTTTTACATTAAATATTTTTCTTGATTTAGAATGGAAGCAACCAAAAACGTGCTCGAACAAGGATTACAGATGATCAGTTGAAAATCTTAAGAGCTCACTTTGATATAAACAATTCACCTAGTGAAGAGAGCATATTGGATATGAGCAAAAAAGCAAATTTACCTATGAAAGTATGCTACATTTGCTAAGTTATTTTTATATGATTTATTATATTCACTTTATACAAATTTTAGGTTGTAAAACATTGGTTTCGGAATACATTATTTAAAGAAAGGCAAAGGAATAAAGATTCTCCTTATAATTTTAATAATCCTCCATCAACAACTTTAAATATAGAAGAATATGAACGAACCGGTAACGCAAGGGTTACTCCTTTAATAGAAACTGATGTTAAACAAAAAATATTGAAAGGAAATGAAGAATCTTCAATAACCGATGACAAAATTCAATTAATGACTAAGGATGTTACAGATATAAAACAGGAAGAATCATTAATATCAACGAGTCGTCCACAATCTGAAATGTCTAATAATTCCGGTTCTACAAACATTGGTAGTTTTAATCATTTGGAATTCAAAATGAATTGTGAGTTAACTTCTAATACCGGCGAGGGCATTCAACATCAATCGAGGCAGCAGCAAAATTTTTTTGTAAATCAAATGATGCAGCAACAATCAGATTCTCACTTAATTGATGGTAAAATACATGTTTTTAATTTATGTTTGGTTTAAAACTATTAATTTCCGTTTTTAGCACATGGGTCTAATTTTTTCAATGCCAGTTACGATGGGAAATCAGATTCTGATAGTTCAGGCATTTTATCACGACCACAAACACCTATTAGTTTATCAAATACAGCATTAAATCAGAATAACCTTTCCGATTTTTTACTAAACTCCCAAATATTAGAAAATATGCCTGGATTAGCGGTGGTAGCTGCTGCTGTGAATAATAATGGTAGCGCATCTCAAATGGGACCACCTAATAAAAAACTACAACAAATAAATAAAATAATTGATAATACGAATGTTAAGATATCATCAACAAGTATTATGCAATTGGATCAATCAACTAGTGGATCACCCGGCGGAGGTTCTAGTGTTATTAATGGCTCCAGTGGGAAACGAGCAAATCGGACTCGCTTTACTGATTATCAAATTAAAGTTTTACAAGAATTTTTTGAAAATAATTCATATCCTAAAGATAGTGATTTAGAATATTTATCAAAATTACTGCTTTTATCACCTCGTGTTATTGTTGTTTGGTTTCAAAATGCTAGGCAAAAACAAAGGAAAATTTATGAAAACCAACCTAATCAAACGTTTTTTGAAAATTCTTCTGGAAATCAAATGGTAACTACTGTGTCAATGGGGTCTTCTGAAAACTGTACCGTGTTGTCTACTAATCTTAGTTTAACACCTAGCTCTACATCCATTGAAGAAAAAAAGGCCTCACCAATAAACTATACATGTAATAAATGTTCCTTAATTTTTCAACGTTATTATGAACTTATACGACATCAAAAAAATCACTGTTTTAAAGAAGAAAATAATAAAAAATCTGCTAAAGCTCAAATGGCAGCAGCACAGTTAGCACAAAGTTTAAGCAGTGAAGATTCAAATTCTAGCATAGACAACTTATCACAGTCTCATCAATTTTTAACCGCTGCTGCTGTAACTGCTTATCAAAGCAAAATACAAAAAAATATGAGTGGTGTACAACATCAACAACAATTTGAGTGTGAGAAATGTCAAATTTCATTTGGCAGTTTTGAAACCTTGCAGGAACATCAATTATTACATATAATGAATCCACAATTGTTTTCGGATGGAATCAATCCAAGCACTTTAAATGTTAGTCGTGTAACAAATATTCAAGATGATGCTCTAAATCCAGGTGATTTTTTAAAAATTCAAATTGACACAAATCGTAAACGTAAATATTCAGAAACAGAAGAAGAGGATTACTATGAGCATTCAAATGACGAAGAAGATCAATTAAATTTATCATCTATTAAAATGAAAACCCAAACCGCCACAACTGTATTGCAAAATCATGAACAATCAATAGTAACAGATGAAATAAATGATATTTTTATGTATTATAAATTATGTGAACAACAAAAACGAATGACCAAAGATCAAACATATGACTTTTTGCTACAGTATTATAAACAAAGGTGCAGCAAAGATATAACTGTTCAAAGCCAATGTCAAGCCGAAAAACCTAGCATAGAATTTTTAACGCAATTTTATCAATTGGAGGAATCAAAGAAAATCCTTCAAATGAAAAATAAAGACCATTATTTCATGGAATCTTTAAATGAGAACATTGTAAAAAATGCACCAATAAATAATTCCACTTTGGTTGGTTGTAGTACTACGATCGATTCAGATGATGTAGACTATAAATTTAATAATAATAATTCATACAGTATAAAAAATGGTAGAAGTGCTGGTACAGGTGGTGGTCTTACTGATGCAGAATCAAATGAAGACCAATCAGACTGCGGAAGCAGCGGTGGCAAATCACAAAGTCATGTTGCACCAAGTGGCAATTTGAAGCAACAAAGTAGTAAAAGATTAAGAACCACAATTTTACCAGAACAATTAAATTACTTATTTGAGTGTTATCAAACGGAATCAAATCCAAGTCGAAAAATGTTAGAGGAGATTTCTCGTAAAGTAAATTTAAAGAAGCGTGTTGTTCAGGTATTCAGTGTATCAAACCATATAGCAAATCATGAATAATCATTTGTTAAATCATTTATTATAGGTATGGTTTCAAAATGCCCGTGCTAAAGATAAAAAATCTAGAAACAATCGATATACTGAAGAAGATATTACACCGACATCTATTGCTCCTATGACGTCATCGAACTCATTGCTAAATACGTATGATGAAACTGCTTCAGAATTTGGTAATAATCAATTGGATGAATGTAAACTGTGTGGTGTTAAAAACTTAGGGAGTTTGTCTGAACACGTATTTAGTATGGAACATATTGCAGCTATGAAACATTTGTTACAACAATCACATCATCCCAATGAAAATCAAATAGAAGAAATATCTGAAGGCAGTGGAACTAATAATAGTCAAAGTACTGATCAATTGATGTTATATAATCAGCTTTTGTTTTTACAACAATTTAATGCGGCAAATATAAATCAATCAACTGGATTAGAAACATCAATTGTTCCTTTGAGTAATAGTGTCACGAATGTAAATTCGATATCATTGTGTGGAGAAATTGATCATTTAAACAAGAATCCAATACTATCTAAGAGTAATGGAAAACAATCTGATTGGTTATTGCATATCAATGCAGCTGATCGGGGGCATGACACAGCATTATCGCCAGAATTGGCAAATGCAGCATCTAATACAGAATTATTACAGCAAATTTATACAAATTATAACCATATGAGTGGTGAGTTTCAATCCTTTCAATGAATATTACAATTATTGTTTTTAATATGCGTTTTTATTGCATGATCATTTTATATATCGTCGTTACAAAAACAAATTGTTGTATGTTCAAGATACAACATTAAGGAGTTATTTTTACAGTTGTATATCGTCGCCCTAAGATCGTAAGTGGAAAAAGTGTGATTTAAGATAATCGATTAAGATAATTTTTAAATGGCGTATAATTTATGGAAAAATAGAAATGATTTGTTGGTTGGTTGCCGATCTGTAACATTTTTACACAGAACATGAACTAGTGTATATGAAAAACATACTTTTCGAGATAATCGCGGTTGAAGATTTTTGCAATTTTTCAATACACAATTTTTGAATAACTTTTCATTTTTCATTTTCACCTCGAATCCCAGGAGTTTAACCGATGTGCACTATTTTTTGATATGTTGTAGATCAGGGATGTCAAACTCGCGGCCCGCGGCCAATATATCATCAATAAATAAAATAAATATCTGATGAGACCTTGTTTTTTTTGGCGGATTTATGAGAAAAGAAAAGTTGAAAGCCTTTTAATAAAAATTGTTATTTTGGCCCAAGTGTACCTGTGAGTTTGACATCCCTGTTGTAGATGATAATGTGTTACACCTGTGGTTTCAAAGTCATTTATAATGGTATACAATGTTTACCATAGTTCATTATTCAATGGAAAATGCCTAAACCATAGCTGCAAGCGGTCAGCTGTCAATAGCCTCACACACGATTATTTAAAATTGACAAATAAGTCTAATTTTTCATTATTAAGCTATGAAGGAAAAAGTTGTTATTATTTAAGTAATCTATATACAGATATGTAGGAATAAGGAACAAGCAAGATTGACACGACAACTCTACAGTAATTTTAAGAAAGAATGCAACTTACAAATCGGACCTTATTGAATACGATGCATACGGTGAAGATATTAATTATATCTATCAGTATGTAAAAAAAAAAAACGAAAATCGCATTTTCCAAGTCGTGAGAGCAAAAAGAAATTGTGCAATAAGGGCGTAAGTGCGCGATTTTAACTAAATAATTTGCAGAAAGAATGTGACTGTTTTTGTTTGTTGCGACGTCATTTAGTATTACCAAAACAAACAAACACAAAGCAAAAAAAATTTGACAGAAAGATGCAGCATTTGGATTTTACATGTATTTTGTTGTTGCTTTTTTTATTTACTCGGTTGTTATTAATTTTTTAAAAATTTTTTTTGCGCAGTTCGTTAATTGTTTTAATTTCGAACATTTTCTTCGCTTACTATATGGGTCTAACTCTAAAGACTAAAAAGGTATAGGCAAAAACACTAAAATGCGAATATCTCGAAACACGGATTTTACACTTGCATTCTTTCTTAAAATTACTGTAGAACTATGCTAAACTACATTTAAAAAATGCCTCTAATAAGGGACAATCCATGAAAAAATTAGAATGTTCCTGAGCGCCCAGATTTGCTTTGCCTGTTTCGGAAATTGAATCACATTATTCATTTATCACAATCTATTAAACCTCAAAACCGCTAGAGGCTATATAAAGACATGTTAAATATTTTTTACGTATATTTCTATTAATAAATTTAAGTAATTAATAACTGGTGAAATAAAAGATTTAGCAAAAAGTGGCAATATGTACAAACGGCTTCGATAAAAAAATGTTTGAAATTAAGCAGTTAGAACTACGAGTGAGAACTATTGTTGATAGTGCAAATTTTCGGACAAATTTTGCCTCCCTAAACAAAAAGTTTTGCATTTATATTATTCAAGCGTTTTGCAATCAAAGCTTTCGTTAAAAAATTATCTGTTGTAAACAAACATTTGTGGTATAAAAATCGTTAGTGAAAAATTTAAATAAAATCATCACCTAAATGTAGTAATGATTGTTTAGCACAAAACATAGTAAAATATGATTAACGATACAAGAAAACACGGAATTATTATCTTCAAATAGAGTTAGTAGTTCTAATAAATTAGAATGTTCGAATCCAAGATGTCTACCTTACTGCCGATCCTAAATGAAAGAGTCAAGAGTTGAAATTTACACGCTTTTCAAAATAAACGCCGAGGTGACTGAAATGAAGCTCAGCGTCAATAAATCAATGTGTATTTTGTTTACAATTTGTTAGGTAATGGGTAATGGAGTAATCACGTATCTGCCAATTGCAAATTGGGTAGTGAACTTCACGATAACGTTGTTTTAGTCAATACCATATAAAACCCAATGCCCAATTTCATTTTGACAGCAAAGCCACGCTTTGACTCTTCATTTAGGATCGGCAGTTACAAGCTTTTTTGTTCCAAGATGTCTACTTTTCAAGCTAATTTTTTCAGAACATAAAGAGTCATTTTACTATGTTGAGTGCTAAAGACATATTTACACCATCCTTTCTATTAATTGTCAATTATGATTTTAATCAAGTTCACAACAACAAAAATCTGATTTCTTTATATTACCTAAAACGTTTCAGATAAGTGAAACAATGAAATTTATAAGAAGTTTCGAATTATCATGATTGTATTTATTAAAAAAAATACCCCTACAAAATGTTGAAATTAATGAAAATCTAAATTTAAAACAAATATAATGTTAAAGGCGATTTTATTTAGAGCTGAAACTAAATTTAATACTTACTTATTTTAATACCGATTTTCGGATTTGACTCTAAATAGGTGTCATTGTTTTTAATTTAATCAAGAATACAATGGCTTGGTTGCGTCCTTTACAAAATTTGTCTAAAAATCAACTAAACATTTATCACTAGGCATACCTTGTAAATTTTTATACCATGGTCGTGGTTGAGGCATAATAGTAAGAATACATTTTATTCACAATTCAGGTCGAAAACTTCGGCGTTTTCATACATTTTGGG
>JXOR01000460.1:310100-333085 GCA_001014335.1 Coboldia fuscipes | reverse complement strand
CCATGTCCAGTATAAGTAATATACTATTTTTATATTTTTGCAATAATAAAATGATATGGAATGGATTTTATTTTTGGTATATTCGATTTGTAATGAAAAATTTGTCGTATTCGAATTTTGTCAATTCAATGGTGCATTGAGAGTTAGTAGTGTGATACAATGATTTATCAATGGAAATTGTTTTAATAATTTTGAATAGAAAAAAAACGACAGTTTTGTTTTTAGTATAGTAGCAGCTGAGGCATTAATGCAAAGAGTATCATTGATGGGAAGAGATGGAAAGTTACTATTTTTATAGCATCAAAATTTCCATTTAAAATTAATGTAATATTCCTTCGATTGCAACAAAGAAAGATTTTTATCGTTGTATTCGTTATTGCAAATGGATATGAAATGCAAAATAAAAAAGATAAAATTAAGAAATATCACAATTTTATTAGAATTACATTAATTTATACAATCGCATGAAACGTGACGTACAAAGCGCAAATCTATGCAGATTTTACTAAGTTAAACTAAAATAATTTAATTATTTTTTGTATATGAAATTGAGAGAGAAAGTTTTGAGACATTTTTATAATTGTTTTGGTATTATTAATCAAAATTGTACATAGAAAAAATTTCACTTTATTTGATGCTCTCCATAAGTACATTACACTAGAGAAAAACCTTTAATTCCAATAATCGTGAGATATGCCATTACGAATTTTATCATATTTTTTTGCATACTCTGTTTTTAAATTCGTGGCTTTATGTTGAAACCTATCGTGTCTTTATAAAAGTCTGTATTACTGTAATGTGCAACATTAATTATTAAACTTCATAGTGTAAACCGCATTAAATATATGAGTTTGGATTTTTTTTTTGTTATTCATTACAAATATCATTGAATTACTCTGTAACTGTTTAATTACATACTCGGCCTTTTTTACCATATGGAAACTGNAAAAGTCTGTATTACTGTAATGTGCAACATTAATTATTAAACTTCATAGTGTAAACCGCATTAAATATATGAGTTTGGATTTTTTTTTTGTTATTCATTACAAATATCATTGAATTACTCTGTAACTGTTTAATTACATACTCGGCCTTTTTTACCATATGGAAACTGAATTTGATGTTGTTATTTCTTTTTTTTTTTTTCTTTTTTGGGAAAATGTTGGTAGTCCATTTGTTAGTTGACTATAGAATTCAAAAAGTGTTTTTATTAAATGGATTAAACATAATTAAATTGTATCATGGTGTTCAGGTAGTTTCAGACATCAGATAAAAAATAAAAATCCATTCGTTAGATGTAAATTGAAATAAAAATTTTGGTGTTTGCTGATATTTTATGATGTCGAAGTGGATTTTCGGTAAACATTAACTGCCTGCTGTGTCAGTTAGTTAGTATTTTAATTCTCTGGCATATTTTACATGAGTTCAATGAAGAACTGTTGTATTTTAATGTCGATTAAAAATGTGCTAATTAAAGTGTGTTTGAATACACAAAATTTATTTTTGTTTTGTCATATTATTGTGCGGTGTGATTTTTAAGTCCATTAATTTTTGAGTAATTTAGTTGGAAATCACCAGAGATGATGATTCTCTTTAAGATTCTGTTGTATCTTACTGTGGATTCATTTTGATTGAATATTTGAATAACTGGCATGGATTAAAATATACACGTTTATATTATTTGGACGTGTACACCTGAGCTAAAGTGATACGTTAATACGGTTTGGGTTTTATTATTTTCTTTTACTTTGTGTTCTCTCTGTATATTCTTTTAGTGTTCTATATCATTCTCCATCGGTGTTACGAAGTTTTTCAAGCAGAATAAAAAAAATAACCGCATATCCAACTAAAATACCATCTTTGCGTTTATTTTCACATAAAATTCTTTGAATTTATATGCGCAGATACTATTCATTTTTATTACAAATGGATGTTTTCTCATAGAGTGTATTTGACTCTGCGGATATGATGGAGTCACCTCGTTTTATTTATGCTTTTGATATATCTGTATAATATTCGTTTTGGTGGTACACCATTTTGGATGTCCGATTGTAATAGCAGGCACAGCAGCACTGTCTCTCTCTCCTCTTTTCGCTATTATAATACAACAACCAAAGCGATAAAAAGAATCAAAATGTTTTTTTTTGTTTTTATTTCTATACGATTAGATTCTCTGGATAATACTTGGAAAACAGCGTTTTTCTTCGCCATCGAGTTAGACTTTATTGAATTTTTAACGAAATAATCACTTAAGTTAGGTCGTGCTGATAACCGATGATCTGGAATGATGCCATTAATTTATTATTCAATTGAATCTGTAGTAATTATGACGCATCAGATTAAAAATAGAGAACTTCTAATATGTTTTGGTTATTTATTCTTGAAATTGACTATTATGATGATTCAATTGATTGATGAATAACGAAATTCTGATTTACCTGTTGTAATATTGATTTTTTTAGTGATAAACATAAATTATTGAAATTGTTCGATTTATTGGTACGTTAAAAAAGAATATTTCTTGAAAAGTAATCGCTATCAACATAACGATTATTGCTTAATAGCAATTCTATTAATGACCGGAATAATGGAAGAATCTAACGGGGAATTGACGACAAAAAGCAGTGTGTCAGTAGTTTGGGTTCTCATATTATCGATTATGAATGCAATATGAATTGAATGCACTCACACACATACAACCATAATTTGATCTTCTGCCTTTGAAAAGAATTCGGAATTATAAAATGGGTAATACGAAATCATATTTGTAGGTCCCTATGAAACTAGGAAAAACCGGGAATCTCAAAAAAAGGAACCGGCTATTAGATAGGGGTGTCATTGATTTGATCAAATGTACAGTACTAATTCATATAAATACAATCTATTTATAATGAAATAAAAAAAGAAAAGTAATTCATGTTTAACATCAAATGAGTTATACACAGTATTGGTCATGTATTTTATTTAGTGTATTATTGGCTTTTGGTGGAGTTATATTTTTTTTGCACCCTTTTATGGCCATTTCCGTTACCAAGTGTTCCGCCATAATTTTGTTCTGGTGTGTGATATGTTTTATTGGTGTGCTTTTGATGAACGCTCTAAAGGTTTTCTTTTATTATTTTTATACCGAATGGTATCCTCTTTCCAATAACTGTCAGCTCGTTAGTTACAAAAACAACGAAATTTATACAAATTCTATAGCCGGTAACCAGTAGCGTTGATTCTTTTCAAATTTCTTGGTCTCAGTTGTCTCGCTATTATGCGATCAGAATTAATAAGAAGAAAAATAATAAACGGAGTAATTCCAACAAGAAAAAAAAGAAGGAAAATCGAATTGAAAAAGCGATAGCAGGTAAAAGCGGCTACGAAATCGGTATTGTTGTAATATTGGGTGGATAAGAAAACCCGAGAAGGATTATGAAATTCACTGAAAATTGTATGGCATAGAAAAGTTCTATGTTCGTATCGTTGAAAATTCCTGTATTTTATGCTGCCCTTTTATTTCTCAGTCGTTTGTCTGTTTTTTTTTGTTCTGTTTTGCTGCTTTTTGGGGGGATGGAACGACATAACGAACAGTTTATGGAATCCTGGAAAATAATAACAACGTAAAGTTTATTTGATTTTGGTATGGACTCCGACATGTACTTTTGTAATTTAATGTATGTGAATTGGGTGGGTGACTTGTACAAATATTCGTTACATATCGAGAGTAAAATTTATTATGAGGAAAAGTAAGATATGGCCGCAAGGAAAAACGGGGAAATTTAAAGTTGTTTTATTCTTTTTTTTTTTATTTTCGTTTGTTCTATGTGTTTTCTTTTGTATAATTTTCAACTGTATTTTTACTCCGGTATGAGATGAGAAATTGCTGTGTGAAAATTTATAGCGTTTCTATTCTGATTGAATTGCGAAGCGTACCCGTAACCACGACTGAGAGTAAAATGCAATTGTTTTGTTAGCTGGGGGTTGTTTTAAGATAGAAGCCGAGAAGAAAATATGAAATTTGATCGATTTTCTGGGTTGTAGAAATGTAATATACTGAGATGATACTAATTGCTTTAATATTAAAATTGATGTAGGTTTGTTGCGATAGGCTCATTAGTAGTTCTTTTAGTTGAACGGAAGGAAGGAAAATTACGAAGTTTTATCTGAAAAACACAAAATTGCGTAAAGAATAAGATAAATAATAAGTAGTGAGCCGATTCAGTCACATAAGAATGATTTGTTTGCAAGTTTTCTTTCAACTATCGTTGATGTTGTATTGCTACTGCTGGTTTTTCTATAAAATTGAATGTACCCCTAATAATTTAACTCGAATCATGGACACCCTTGTAAAATTTGTATGCATTATATTTGGTAGAGTGGGCATAACATTATAGTCGAATCATTATAGTTTATTTTTTCTCTTTAGTGTTTCCTTATTTTTTTTGAATTCGATGTTGTCATCACAACCCCTGTCCTGTTAAATGCACTCTGTCCTTTTGGTATACCCTGTTAAGGAATAATTTGATTTGAGTGTTTGATGATATAAAATAGAATGAAAATTCAGAAACCCGAAAATCATAAAATAAAAATGTGATAGATATGTGTGTGACTCTGCGTATAATATTTGAATTGATGTTTATTAGTGGGACATTTTTTGAATACCAAATAAATTCAATGAAATAAAAAGGAAACCATGTTTGTTACTAGTGTTTAATGTTCTCTATATTATGTCGAGTTTAATTTTAAAGTCCTCACGGTTAAACCATTGAGTTATTGGCCAAAGAAGATTATGAACAGCTACAATTACGTTACAGTAAACTATTCATATTGATAATTGTTAAAAATCTTTACCAGGAGGTATTCAATAGAATAATGTTGAAAATCGTATGGATTATTACGTTGAAATATTGCGGCAGCATAATGAGGGGTCTACAATTAATGATTTGAAAGAGTTTTTTTTCTCTCTTTTCTTTTTTTTTATATTTAACACTGAAAACAAAGTAATATGGAGAGAAGAACATTGCGAAAAATGTTAAAAAGAAAAAAAAAAATAACATTTGCATAATAAATGGATAGTTGAATTACAATGGCGGAATAATATAAAAGAAATGTATAAAACGATTGCAATGTCAAAATGGATTTTTTTTTTGTTATTTTATACGAACGAGAATATGCAATACTTTAAGTACACAGATGCATTCTATGTGTATACTGTTTTTTAATTTCATTTAATGCTGTTGTGTATGCGACCCCAAACAATGTATTTTTGTGCAGAAGAACAGTTCATCTAGAATTTATGTTACGATTTTGGTTACATTCAATTTATTTGGCAGAATCATATTTCTACAATTGGCAATTGCCATTGTGAAACAAATGAATTGGATTAAAATTTCATTTTGGTGAATCAAATATACTTTGGTATTATTCGAATTTTATGTTGTCCATTATGCTGCGGTAAGTGGCAAACTATACTACACTGTAAGTCAATGATGATTCTTCTACAGTTTTTTTATTCTATTTTGTCGTTTTGGGCTAGTAGGAGAGCAATTCAATTGAGTAGTAATCGATGGCATCCATTTTGAGTCTCTTTTCATCCCAAACAAAACAGTGAAATAAGAAGAAAAAAAATGTATAAAATACCATACACCCGAGAAATACGATTGATTTGTTGTTACCGAAAGATAAACATGTAGGAGATGAAGTATTCATATAATAAAAATTCGATTGGATTTTCACATTCTCCTCTTTTCCTCGATTTTGAATTGTGAAAACGCGTTGCTGTATAGAAGTCTACCTTATGTTGTATGTTTGGTAGTAGCATAATACCATTTACATTTGGGTGAATATGCGACCGTTGGCAATGTGTCTGTTTGTATGACATTGCCTGTTCCTTATTCTGAAATGCTCCATATTTATGCTACAATGAATATTCCCAGTTTTTCCCATAAGCTTTACTCTCTCTATCAACGGTTACAGCTATAAAATTGGAATTTTCATATACTTTAGTTATATTTTTGCCTTCTTTATTCGTTCTTGTAGACTTATTTTGAATTCAATATGGTTGTGTGGTTAGATAGCCAAATGATGGTGGAAAACTGAATTGAAGAGAGAGAAGCCAACAGTATTCACAAAAATAAAATAAAAGAAATACAGAAAGAATTACATTAATTTTGCTCAACCGCAGATATACATTTGTATGTTTATTTAACACGAAACCAACGAGGATGAATTCATCATGTGAACTTTTAAGAGTTGGTTTTTTATCGATTTTATTCTTATTTTTTTGTATAATTTTTTAATTGTCGTTCTTTTATACACTGCTCTCTGTGCACTCTTGAGAATGAGATGCTGTATAGAAGTTAAAGTGTAAAGAATTATCTGAATGGGGCAACAATAAGATGTTGTTGGTCCAAGAATGTTTAGTTCATTGAATTCAAAGTGTTGGCAACGGTTATGATGATGGCCAAACTGAAATGAAAAGTCGTAAAAATTTGTATTAAAGAAGTTTGTTTTAATCCAATACCAAATAGAACTAGAACGTTTCATTCCGTGTGAGGCAATAAGAATTGACTTGAAAAACATTAACGTATAAATGAATAGAAACTGATACAAAATAAGAAGCGTTTTTCCAACTAAACGATTCTTTGCCGTCTGTAATATTTCATTCAGTTGGATTCTTCTTTTTATGTTATAAAATTAACACCGGTCTGGGAGCATAATCAACGCTAAACGATTACGATATTGATGTTTTTATTGAATTCAATTCTATAGTTATGTTAATTAACATTTTTTTTTTTTAAATTTGTTCTTCAAGTTTCGATTTTTATTATAAAATAATTTACATAATTTTAGCATAAACATTGGTTCTATCAATATGAATTTATCGAATTATAAAATGAATATAAAAAAACTTTCCTTATATTGGCTAATATCATAATTTACTTGGTATTTTACTCGGTTGTTATTGTATTTATTTGGGGGGAGAATGAAATTTAAAAAAAAAAAAACATAAATTCAAGGTGAGCCACATAATTACATTGGAAGTTTTATATTTTATTTCAATTTTAATTCCAATGAAATGATATTTTATTATTTTGTGAATTACAATGAAAATAGAAATTATTTATCCAACAAAAATATATTGAACATGTTCATTTTTATATCAAAACATAGGTGAATATTGAATTGAATTCGATTATAAATTAGGTGGCAATGAAAGTGTTTTTTTTTTTTTCATAATTGAATCTCTATTAGTTCATTTGGTTGACGGGGTAACACACAACGGGCATTTTAAATATGGACAGATGTTCATCATTCTCAAGTGACGAGTCCAAATTTTAATGCAATCGATGCACTGACGCTGACGTTAGTGATTTCAAATAAATGTTAGTAGTGTCGGATATTCCATTCTTAACGTTATAAAAATGGTAATTTTAATTCTATTGGTGCTGAATGACATTGTGTGACAAGGCGTACTCACTCACTACCACATCTCATACACATGCGAAATATAATGTTTGATACATTACTAAAATAAAAAAAAACAACAATCAACCGATCTCATTCGATATGATTCAATGGCCATATCTAGTCAATGTTACTGAATCAGAGATTCTTTTATACATAAATGGGGTTATTACAGTTCATTTTAATTCTAATAATCTCGGATTCTTTACAACGACGACGCGCGGTTTTTGGTCTTCATTTCTTGGTCGTTTTATACAACATAAAAAGAAAAATCACATTAAGTTTGAATTCCGTTCAATTCTAAAGAGATATTATATAGATTTGTATTTTCTTTTATTCATTACTTCCATTTCTATGCTGTGAACTCTTATGCTTATTTAAGAATAAATTCGTATGTTTCAATTTCAATGTTTCACAGTACTTATAACAACATCAACTACTAAAAAATTGAATGAAACATACAACAGAAAGAGATGTACATTTAATTCTATATGTTTACCTTTAATCATGGGGCTGAAGAATATTTTCATATTAAATGTATGAACATTTTGTAGCAATCGTGTCGTCTTCGTTTATCATATAGTGGAATAGAATGTATCAGATCAACAAAATACTGAAGAAATATTAAGAAAAAAAATGGAATCTTTCTCTCAGCTTCAGTTGTAATGTATTTTGTTCTTTTTTTTTTCGTTATAAACTATAAAATAATATTGTATAAATCAAATAATGAATATGAATACAGAAAGAGGGCAGAAGACATAAAGCATCAAAAGAGACGTTGTGAATGTAAAGTGATTCGGTTTGTTATAAAAAAGTAAATATGGCTTAAGTTTAAGGAGAAAATGGGGAGAATAAGACAAAAAAATAGTGTGTATAAATTAATGTTTGTATGTGATGTGTGTAGTTAAATGGAATAAATAAAAGAGTTTCTCATATGCTTTATAATTCGTAGTTCAATCGGACAGCAATTATAAGTAATGGTACTCTATCGTTGTACTGTATATTCAACTATGCATAGTGATTTTCCTATTTATTTAAAAGTGCAAAGATATGGAACTTTGTTGAACTTTATTTTACTTTTCGTTGGTTTTATTGAATTCATATAAAATTATTTTTCGGTTTGATGATGATGATGATGATGATCACAGTAAACACAGTTATATACATTTATTTCATTATTATTACTATTAAAGGAAATTCAGTCATTAATGTAATTTCTCATTAATTTAATTCATCGTTTTTATAATAAAGAAACGATTCCATGGGTAACGGAATTGAATAAAATGGGTGAGAGATGAGGTCGTTAAACTGAAACACTGCATGTCAGTTCTATTTGTTCTTATTACATTGCAAGTCTTTATGGTTTTTTTTTCTTTCTTTAACTTCTAATGGTTAATTCAAATCGTGAAATGAAAAAAAAAACATTTATGAGTGCCCCTTTAATTATATTCAATGATTTTTCTATTTGCATATATTCGACTTGTTTCTAATCTTACAATGATGGTGTGTTAATTTACGCTAATTATAAGAAACACATCATTAACGGTCTATTTTTAGGAAGCAATTGTAATAATATTTTTCTCTTTATTAAATGTTGTTTTTCTTCTTTTATTTTCAGGGTGATTCATAAAAGAAACGGTGTGTAATGAGAGAAATTGTATTGAAAGTAAACAAAAATCTGTAATTAGAATGATGAAATGTGGAATTATGTGATTTGTATTGAACCTGAGATGGTTCTAAGACTGGCCTAAGTGGTTTTTTGCGACCAACAGTGAGACACAGTCTACAAATAACAAAACGCATAAAATTTTTTATTCACTAAGCCGATCTACATAGGAAGAATAACTAAGAAATTGTCATTTATTTATGAGCAATGGATAAAGATAATGGCGATGCCATGGGAAATATTGACAAAGGTCGTGGCAAAGATTCTGGTGGTGGAAGCCATGGGTCATCTGGTATGCCAGATCCAAGTGCTTTGTTAGATCCATCGTTGTTTGGTAAGTGTGTCAATAATTGCATTATTCTTTTGTAGTGTTTAATAATTTGATCATTTTATTTGTTTCCAATTGATTAGCGTCAGCAGCAAACCCTTTATTCAGTTCACCGTTTGGTGCTGCCAGTCTTGGTCTTTTAGGATTATTACCGAATGCACCAGGAGCACCAAATCCCAATGATCGATATTCATCAGTCCTTAGTCATCAGCAACAGCAGCAGCAGCATCACAATACAATGGCTGTTGCTGCATCACAAGCTGCCACACTTGCTGGTGGTTTTCCAAGTGAGTGTATGGGAAATTTATTTTATTTTAAAAATTATTTCTTATTATTGTTGATGCATTTGGTTTTTCATTGATTATGATGTTGTTCTTTTTGTAAATTTTGTGATTTACGATAAATTTTGTGTGTGTGAATGAAAAATTAAATGTGGTCAATGAACTTCATTAAAAAATACAGAGTGTATACCTTATTTTATGTATACATAACTGTGGGATTATGTTTTGCCATACATAAATTAGATCAATATTATGCAATCTGATATACATAAAATAATGCTAAAGTCAAGGTCAAACAGAATCTATGTAAATTTGGCTTACATTTTTTTTTCTCATTTTGTTGTGTATCGACGGGTAGAGAGAGAGTGAAAATATAAAAATATTTTTACTGATAAGCTTAATGTATGTACATACAGATACACCGTGTGTTTTGCGTTATTATATTATGTACATATAAAATCAAGTTCTTGTTTATTGAAAATGAGTTATGTATAATTTGGGCGATGAAAATGAATTTATAAGTATATTATGTATAGAATATGATATCATATGTATGAAGTTTATTTTGAAATTTAATTCTTTGAATATTCATGTACCATATTGTATGATACGATGTGTGTTATATAATCAAAAGTGATACATAATAATATTTGATTATTTACAAAATGTATACACAATACATAATGTGTATTGTACATGCAAATTTGCACATTTCTACTCAACGTAAGGTATGAAGGTAAATCCACTGAAGGATGATTTTAATTGGCAGATGAAATTCACAAAAGTAATTTCTATGGAATTTTGAGAAATCAAGTGGTTACTCGAATATCATTTAATCATGTTGATTTGATAACAAAATTTCAAATTATCTTTTTGAAAATCAATGAGATTGATTAACTGATGTCCTTGACCCTCAATATAAACTCACTTTTACTTGTTTCATTCATTTGATTAAATTCTCGATCTTTAAAACCGAATACACTTTTTTTTTGTATTCAAAGATTTGAATCTTTGTTATATTGGAATTGAATGAAATGTTTCTGTTATTTTTCAAGATCGATGAGACCATTATTTTCCATTCGTTCTTATTCGGTCGGTCTCAATTATGTTTAAAGTCAGACTCCCGCTATGGCCATATTCCTTTTCTTTTGATCTTGTTGGAAATCGAAAGAAAACGGGTTTCTATAATTTATCGTACATATTCCCAATTGTATGTTGAGTAACAAGAATGAATATGGATGGGAGACAGAGCCGTTGCGGTCGTTTTTAATTTTGACTTTTGGCCGAAATGGAGAAAAAACAGAGACATCACCGGGAAAGTTGAGATTTATATTGAAGTAAATAAAAAGATTGGGGAGAGTAAGCTGAAGCGTCTCGATTATGTGCCTCAATTGATATTAGTTTCGTCGTCTGCCGGATGACTGGTTCAAGCAATTGTTTGGCGCATTTTTATATTTGTGTCTGGTTTCTTTGGCTGGTTGTGTCAGTATTGTGGGGGCATACCCGACAAACGCGTCTCTGTGACGTCGTTCGCCGTAATCATACGACACATCGTAGTGAATTGTAAATCAGTTTTCCAGCAGAAAATAATACGAGTTTCCACACGCTTGACGTGGTTAACTATTTCAAAAGCGTACGGATCATTGTGGCGAGGAAATCTTGGGGAAATGAGCGTTTTTGGCGCTTGTTGATGAACGAAACGATTGAATAAATTTTCCCCTACTATATTGCGTAGCGTAAGTTAACTTCACATGTCTGGATTTCAATAACTATCTCACTAATAATTATTAATTACCAAGATTGGCAAGAATATTAAAGAAATCAATTTATTTTAAAGGAAAAGTAATTGTAACGCTTTTGCTTCTTATTTATATGGTTAGAACATATAATTACGTTTATCATCATTGCAAGCTTTTCAATTGATTCAGAGAACTTGAAACATTTTCCAAATTAGTATGAATTTCATTAAAAGTATTTATCATTCTTTAAGCGAAGTAGTGTTCATAATTCATTACTTTAAAATATTTTATTAAACATTATGATGTTTAATAATGTCTAAATGTTAAATATGTATTAAACATAATACTAGTAAAGTTCGTTACTAGCATGAAACCCAGCTGATGTGAAAGGAAAATGATTACGCCATAGTAAAATTAGTCGCTCCGTAGAATAACGAAGCGTCCGCTATATTAGTTTCAATGAATCAATCCGAGGAATGGAAAAGAACCGTTTTTTTTTTTTATTTTTATGTTGAGGCAGGTCGACACTTTCCAATGTAGTTTTAATCTAAATCATTTATTTTTAATTTCTCGTAAGCTAATTATGTGATTTTTAATTAATGAATGAATTTTTTTACTATGATTTTACAGCCTGGTGGCAAATGGCCTTAGCACAGGATTATTTTAATCGATTACAATTCAGCCATCCTGATTTGGCTGGTTTCCCTGGAGCTATGGGTTTAGGTCAAATGGGGGCGCCACCAACATCAACCAGTAATTCACGGTCATCGGGTGGCGGTGGCAATGAATCAAAGGGTAGCGGTAAAGGAGGTCGTGGTAATAAGAAATCAAATTCAAATAATAGTGGCAGTACAGGACACCATCATAGTTCAAGTTCATCAGTAAGTGGACTTGGTGGCGCTGGTGGTATGATACCAGGTGTTAGTGGTTTTCCATCGGTACATCAATTACCGATGGGTGTATCAAGTGCTTCATCAATGGGTAGTATGTCGACAACACCAACGACACCAATATCATCATCATCCTCCTCCTACAAGGTACGAGGAAAATCAAAAGTGGTGTGTACAAACTTTTATTTAATTTTTATTATTATCATTTTAATAATCAATTGAATTAATATTGTTCTCATCTGAATTGATTATTATTCGAATTTATGGTATGTGGTTAATACCGTTGGTAAAAAATGAATAAACGACAGGAATAAATTCTTTTACAATTGTGTTTGAATGTGGTAACATTTCAATGCAAATACTTATGGTTTTATGCATTTACAATCAAAATTAAATACAAGAGCCAAAATAGTTATGGTACTTTACGCAATCGCTAAAATTTTCAAATAAAATTCGATTAAAATGCCATGCACGAATTTCCAATGTTTTTGTAATGCAAAAGAATCCAAAATAAAAACATAAAACTAAAATGACGGTTAGTTGAAAAATTGTTGTGACAATGCGATGCAGTATACAACCAAATATCATTAAAAATTGTAGTGTTAAATGTGATAAACAGAGGCTGTATAGTATTGTATATGTTTTCACGTGAACATAAAACTGTATCACCGTGTATAATTTCGCGAGAATTTATTTAACCATAAATTGTAATTAGATAATCGAATATAATTTCTAATAGTTTTTTAGCAAAAAAAAAAAATAAAATATTCTCGTTTGAATATAAAATCATTTAAATTGGTCGTTGTAGTTTTATTTTGAGGTGAGTGAGGGAGAGAGTTACTTGAATAGTCATTGGGTGTTCATAATAAATAATTCAATAGCCAATTCGCAATTGTAATGCTTTTGGATGTGTTTCTAAACTGTTTTACTCAAACGATACACATAAATCGTTTGTATCGTTACAATTTTTGTTAAATTACAACATAAATTTAGAGTCGATGATGATTCATTTTAATGGTTTTG
This sequence comes from Coboldia fuscipes, assembly GCA_001014335.1. Classification (NCBI taxonomy): domain Eukaryota; kingdom Metazoa; phylum Arthropoda; class Insecta; order Diptera; family Scatopsidae; genus Coboldia; species Coboldia fuscipes. Next base: position 319,706 of record JXOR01000460.1, on the reverse strand, counting down.
AGTTGTCATGTTAAGTGTAACGTTACTTGCTACATAGAGCATAATAGAGAATAAAAAAAAATCAAACCATTGAATTGTATAATATTGATGCGCATGCAAATATATTTTTATTTTATTTAAATTGTAATTAATTGCATTGCAGCAATGTTTCGATATTGCCAATGACCTCAGTTGTGGGATTTAACGCAAGTTATATTACATAAGTGAATTGAGATTATTCACTGTATGTGTATTATCATTTTTTCCTCCTGCCACACCACTTGTCTATAATATTCAGAGGTGAAATAATTTCGATAATAAAATCAATAGTTCAATATAGAGAGAGATACAAAAACCATCAATTAATTTATTGAATATACTAAATGATTATATTAAAACTAATAAAACATTTTAATTGTTTCAAATTGTTTTTTATTTAGAGTCCATCAACTTCTTCGAATTCGTACAAGTCATCATATAATCCAGCTAATTTCCACAAGGAATTATTGGCTATGCATACCAAAGCACTGGAGGCTCTCAGTGCTGTACCAACATCATCATCACCAAATAAAAAATCATCATCATCAACATTATCCAGTTCCAATTATGGATCAACGTCAGCTAGTAAACATAATTCAATGACAAATTCTTTACCATCGTCATTGGTATCATCAATGGCAAGTAGTTATCCGTATCCGCCGTCAGTATCATCGCACAGTTCAAATGCATCACATTTAAATACATCGACATCAACATCATACAGTAAAGAATCAAGTAAACATAATACTTCCTCGTCGTCTATGACATCGGCGAGTTTAGGTAAAAGAGGTTTGTGTCATTCAAGTGTATAATCTTTTTTATTCTTTAATTGTGTACAAAGCATAATAACCAGAAAATTTATTTATTCCACATTACGAGTTTGTTGGTCGGTTTTTATTTTATTTTATTTATTTTTTTAATTTTTATGAAATGGAAACAAAGCAAATTAAGCTCTGAGTGAAAAAACAAATTTTTGGATGGTTCATTGAACCCAATATATTTATGTTTTTCTTTTCTGTTCTCTATTTTATATGGTTTACGATGTAACATCTTTAATTATTTTATAATGGAATTGGCGAATGGTTGGGTTTGTTTGTTATTTCTCTATTCGTAAATCTAAACCGTGTAGGCTCATCATCAGTGTCATCATCACCATCAACATCGTCAGCCAGGACAACAGCCTTATCACTGGACGCACTGAATTCATTGTCACAGTTTGGATTGAGTTCACCTCATGCAATGCAAGCAGCAATGAACGCTTTGGCGGCAAACAGTGCCCGTGGCGCTGGAAGTATGCCATCCAGTATTTTAAGGTAAGCATTCAAAAGAAATTTTTTAATTGAATCATAAACTAATCACTCATCTCTTTACTTCCATTTCACTCTCAGTGCTGCTCTGGAGGGGAAGTAAGTGTTGAACTAACACATCATAAAATCCATCAAATGTAAATTATGACAATGACTAAGTTTATTAATTGATTTCTTTAAAACATTTTAGCGATCCATCTGCATTGTCTTCATTTCGATTACCACCGGACACTGAGATCATCAAGTACACATCATCCAGCGTTGGACCTAAAGTTCCGGGGACCACAAATAGGGGTCGGAAGAAAACTATATCATTAGACCCTAATCCAATGTTAGCTGGTTTTCCAGGCCTTCCCAATTCGATGACTGTGGCTCAGGCGACATCTGCTGCCAAGCGGGCTCGACTAGAGATGGACAACGATCATCCCCAGACAGCCCACCAGAATAATGACCGTGTCGAGGTATTTAAGCTTCAGCCTACCGTAACAGCGAATGGTGCTTTCAATCTATCGAAGACTTCAAGTGCATCGGGTAGCAAGGATCTGAATTCATCGGACGATTGGGGTGGATTAAATTTAAGCAATAAATCTGTTGCTCCAGGACCTATGAGCAGTAGTAGTGCAGGCACAGTAGCTGATGACTCTGATGCACCACTGAATCTCTCAATGAAAATTGAGACTTCCAAGTCTGCAAATGCATCAATGAAAGATGATTCATTAAATGCATCACAAATTGAAGCTAATAGCTTGCAGAGTTTAAGTTCTATAACTGCTGCTCTGGGATCTGGAAGTGGAATAGACAGAATTGGAGGTAAGTTAATTTCATTCATTTTAATAAGGTGCATTGCTAAAATTGAATTATTTTAGGTCAATATAAAGAAGGTCGTCCTAGAAACTTAGGACGTGGTGTATCCAAACCGAAAAAGAATACGGTTGCTTCTCTTTTGGCTCAAAGTCGGGCTGGACTCAAACAAAATATACTCGCAACAACACAACAATTAATAAGCCAAGGAGCTGATATTGTAATTATTTTTTATGAAATTCATGGAAACAATTCTTTAATAAATAATTTATTTTAATTGTAGGAAAAGATTCGACAAGCATTAGTTGAAGCAAATCAAGCAATGGAGTTATCAACTGATTCTGAGAGCATAGCTGCTGAAAGTGGTATGTCCGATTCTGAAACTGAAGAACAATTGAATGTGAATGATTTACGATTACCATTGGATCGTGGGTGGAAACGAGAAACAATAATCCGTGGGTTGACAAAGAATGGACAAATCAAGGGAGATGTTTGTTACTATGCTCCCGGTGCTCCGCAAGTGAAATTGAAGCACATGACACAGATTATTCATATATTGGAACAACAAACTGGCTCCAAGAAATTGACGAGAGATAATTTTAGTTTTGCCGGCAAGGCAATAGTTGGATCTTTTCTGCAGCCAGTGCCACCCCAATATGCCACTGATGGTGGTGAATATTTGCGTATGAGTGAAACTGAAGTGGCCGATCGTTTACAAGAGTTAAAAAACTATACCAGACAAACTCTGGGTGTTGAACAGAGAATTGAAATAGCCCGTCAGCAACAGGCTCAACGGGAAGCCAAGAAGTTGGCTAAAGAAGAGATGGCAAAAAACAAAGAAAAAGTAATGAACATTTAAGAAATTTAAATTGATTTCGTGTTCACTAAACGTTTCAATCTTTTTAGGCAAGACAAGCCCGTGAGCAAGAGAGAAATGAGCGGTTGGAGCAACAGCGCAGAGAAAAAGAGTTGAAGAACCAACAGATCCTAGAGGTGAGTAACATTCTTAATTGGTTGTGGTTATAGTAAGCTGACAGTAGTATGGTCAAAATTATGTATCTATTTTAAATTGATTCTATGTTGATTATCCTTTGATTACGACTAAAAAAAACTCAATTTTATATCTCTACAATTTAATTTCATATTATTTTCCGTATTTTAAAATCCATGAAAGTTTTCATTTTGAAATTTATTCAAAAATTCGTTATAATTAAAGTGTTTTAATTATGGTAAAATATTATAACAGGCGAAACGGAAGCGTCAGGAAGAACTTGATAAGCAAAAAGCTGAAGAGTTATTGCGAAAGCAGCAGGTAATGATTCGCCTTCTAAACAAAACACAAAACAAATTTAATTTCTCTATCAATCATACTCATTCTTCTTTATCATTATATATTTTATTTTCAACAACAAAAAAATAATAACATAAAAATATCGAATTCATGCGAATTAATATGTGTATTCGGATATGTTCAGGAAAAAGAGAAAAAGCGACAGGAAGCGTTACTTGCAAAAGAACAGGTAGACCAGATTGGTTTTTCTTTATTTAGCAAAGAGCAAAATCAGAGTTTTTCGTTTTTTTTTTTCTTTGGTTGATAGAATATTTTTCATATTTTGAGTTTTTCTTACTAGTTAATCACAGAAACAGTAAAATAAATAGTCTTATCTTTGTTTTACAAAAGAAACAATAGTGAAATTATTTTAATTAGTTTTTTCTTTTAATTATACAAAATATATAAAATAATATAATGGACAGTAGCCAAATATTATTATCATTTGGAATAAATAGCATTGACTGTGGAGTTGTATAAAGTTTATATAGAGAAAGGTTGCATTTGATTATAGAATGCACTTTTATTTGTTAGTATAAACCGCTCTCATCTGGAACATAATGTTAATGTTATGACAAAAGTCGCTGTGAACACATATACTATCCAATACAAAAATACCACCCCTTTAAGAAAAGCATATTTAAGTTAAAATTCTTAAGACTTTATTTTCATATATTTCCATGTAATTACTATTATCCTTTGTATTTAATTATGCCTAGTCGTGTTTTTGTTTTTAAGTTTAATTTTATATTTTGTTTTCTCATGGAATGCATAGAGTTATCTGCAGGATCTCAACAAGCAAAAGGAGATACTATACGCTGTCGAGATGGTATGCAAACGATCTCAGTTGTTTATGTCTCTCATATACTCAATAGTTGTACTTCCCTAAATGAAAAAAAAAATAATTTATTTGCTTTTACGCCTAATTGCTATTTAAATTAATTGAGTAATAAGCATAATAATGATGATAATTAAGAATCTATACTTTTTTCTTATCATTTTTGGATATTTCAAAATTTTATTTCTACTTTTGGTAAAACGCATGGTTTATTTATGAAATTTATTTGATTCGGCATTGATAAAATTGATTACCATTTATATGATTAAAACTCTGAACTTTTTGACAGAGTGTATTGAGTTAGTTTTCTGCACGTTATTTGTAAATACTTTATGCTTTATTATGACTTTATAATTAGTAAAGAATTAGTTACTTATGAAGTATTGATTACTGGGTTTTACTGTATTCTTAAGTGAATCATTGTAATAATTATTTTAATGTGAAATCACTGTACTTGCAGGAACGTGAACGACGACGTCAACATATGGCCTATGTTAAACAGTTGGATAATCGTCGGAAATTCGAGGAAAGAGAAAAGAAACGGCACCAGGTACAATACGAAAGTGATTTGGCATTGAACTTTATAATTGAATTTGTCTTTGTTTTACCTAGGTAATGTTGGAGAAATTAATTGACCGTGAAAAGAAATTGATTGCACGCAAACGTGATGCTGATATATTGGCTGAGTTACGAAAGCCTCAAGAAGACTCTGAAATCCCAAATCAAAAAGATTTCCCTGATCTAGGACGACTACCTGGATTAAGATTGACGGGTCAGGCTTTAGCTGATCTACTTATGGTATACGAATTTTTGCATAATTTTGGTGAAACATTAGGTTTCGGTAAGTAGAATGTTTTGATTTATTAATGACACATCAAATATTTATCAATCTGTTGATATGTTTTAGACATGGATTCATTGCCAACACTCCAATCATTGCATCAGGCTTTAGTGTCTGAAAATGCTGTTGACGCTGAAGAAGAATTACTATCAGTGATGACCCATTTGCTCGTATGTGCCATTGAAGATCCTGGTGTTCCGAACCCAGTACGTCATACTACTTTGTTGGGACAATCACTACGTACTGCTGATATTACCAATGGTAATATCTCTGAAATACTAAGAATATATTTGTATGCTGTAGCTACCGGTGAGGTCCGGCAACTGAATGGTATGACCCTTGATCGAGAACGAGAGAGGCGTGTAGCTGATCATCATCAAATGGATGCTGAAGTTGTACTTAATATGACAACTGGAAAGAATCATCAGTATTATGAAACATTACATGAGAATACAACTTGGAAGTTATCCGAGTGTTTGAAGGATAAACCGTTCGTCTCATTGAATCCAACGGTAAAAGCCCAAATATTGGCTCATTTATGCAACGATTTGTTATTAAACAAGGCTGTATTAAAACAAATTGAAGGCAGTTTAGACTCAATGGCACAATATCGACGAGAAAAGTATGTGCTAGAGAACAAAATTAGAAAGTACAAGCACTTGCATTCACGTAAATTACGCCAGGAGCAATTTGAGAAGGCTCAAGCTGAACGTGCATTATTAGCGAAACAATTGGAAGAGCAACAAAAACTAGAGGAAGCCGAGCAGAAGGCTAAGAATGAGCAACAGGCAGCTAATGAAGAGAAAACAGAAAATAATAATGAAGCGGGTGGTAGTGATAAACTAAGTAAGAACGTATCAAACGTAACAGATGCTTCGAGCATAGACAATATGACAGATTGCTCAGAGACTACGAATATGAAAGATGGTGAAGATGCAAATGAATCAATGTCAAAGTCTAACGGTGAAAAGAATGACAATAATACAATGAAGTCGTCTAAAACTGATGATATATTTGAACCACCGAAATCAGTAAATAACGGTTCATCAACTCCAGATATCAATAATCTGTTGACGAAGAAAATAATCAATAATAAGGACATTAATGACTCTGTATCAAACAATGACGGTGCAATTGAAGATGATATCAGTGACATTGAGAGTGAATGTACTACCGTTGAAGAAGATGAAGATAATAAATTAACTGCTGATGAGATTGGAAAGAAATTAGATAAATTAATGAAATCGTCGGAACAAAATTTGCAGTTACTAGAGCAAAGCTCTAATCAATTGAGGGCCGAGTCTTATGGCCAAGATCGTTATTGGCGCAGATATTGGAATTTACCCAAAGCGGGTGGAATATTTGTAGAAGGAATGGAATCAGCAGAGCCTGAAATATTAAAGTATCATGCAGCATTAGAGAATGATTACATGAAGAATCAATCAATGAACTCGGCTAATGCTACTGACACCGATAAGAAGAAGCGTGGTCGAAAGCGTAAGCACATAAGTGAAGATGAGGAACCGACTGACGAAGACTTGCAACGAATCAAAAGTGAATTGAACTGGAAAGATCATAATCAAGTAATGCAAGAGGAAGCTGAGAAACGTAACGCTTCACTAATGGAAATTGATAGTAAATCAGAGAGTGGTGATCACACTTTAAAAGAAGAAACACCAGCAAATTTACAGAACGGCATTAATAATCATAGCCTAACAAATGGTGATGTGAAAGACACTTTTGAGGAAGATGAACAGGAAAAGAATCCAAAAGATATTAAAACCGAAGACAGTGACTGTGATACGAATAAAAAAGATTTAGAAAATGGTTCGCTTGAAACAGACATAGATTTGGAAAAGGATGAAAAATGTAAAAATTCTGAACTAATAGCTTCCAATAATACAGATCAACCACTTCCACCTAGTGAGGTAGCTGCTGAGAATGATCAAAATACTGAAATCAAGAGTGAAACAACTCAAATGAAAGATGAATCAAAAACTGATGAAATCAAACGCGAACCAACTGATATGAACGATATATTGGAGGAGAAGAAGGAGAATTTGAATCCATCATTGGATAAGTGGTTCTCGATATTGAATAGAGAAATGCAATTAACATCGACTGAATATACAATACCACGAACTGCCCAAATTGCCTATTCAAATATGACATGTAGTCCATTGATTCAAATGCAGGGACAACGATGGGAGATTGGAAATAATGTCCAATATTTCAATATTCCATTAGATACTGATTTATCCGAACTTCCGTTTAGTCGTGAATCCATTTTAACACCATCAGGTTTAGATGAAGAAATGATGGAGAACTTCATCAAAGGACTGCCACCAAAACCTGTAAAACTAGAAAAGGAAACGAATTCTGATTCCGAGGTCGATGACTTAGAAGATGAACAAAAGTTTAATGATAAATCGAAAGTTGAGGAATTAAATTATTGTCCACCGCCGTCACACGTCAATATGACACTAGCGAATATTAATGCATATATTCAGTGTGATAGTCCAGGACCCCTTCAAATGACTGCCGAAGAGCAACGGCAGTTAGAAGAGGTGAAACAAAGTGGATTTCCCAAGAGAATAGAAAATAATTTTGTTACAAAACAACTGAGACATGGCTGGTGGAAGATCACAGAGATTGATGAAGTTAATGAAATTGTTCAAAGTCTTCACGTACGAGGTGTTCGTGAACGAGACCTTCGTCTTAATGTATTACAAGCTCTCACTGATTCCCTAGATATATCAATTCAATGCAATGTTGCTCATCCTAGAACTCCACCGCCACCAAAAGGATTCGTTGAACCAGAACCAATGAATGCTTGGAATCCAAAGATTGCACGTCGTGTTGAATTGAATTTATTAGAACAAGTGGAGGCATTAGAAGATAAAATCGCTAGTGCATCAATGCAAGTTAAGGGTTGGGTTGTACCAACACGCGACGCTGACGTTGAAAATGAGATGAACATGCACGGAGCAATAGGAATTATTCGTGATCGAATTCTTGGACTGGAGGGTGCAATCGAAAGACGTTATTTAAAACCACCACTTGGCACCAGGTAGTAGTACATTTCAAATTTATAACCGTCTGTTTGGAACGAAACAGATTACTCTGATTACCGGAATGAATTAAACTAATTATAATCTGATAATTTTTATAGTACGGCTGATGCTCATTTGGCGGCAATTACAAGTCAGACACAGAATACTACTTCAACAACAACAACAGCAACAACTAATCAAACTACATCATCATCTGCACCGAGTTCAAATAATGGTGATGGAGATAGAAGTTCACCCGAACCAGAAGTAGTACCAACGAAAGGAAGTAAAGGTATGCATTTCTTAATTACATAATCACTATAGTTGTTAAATTGACAATGTATTTGTTTTCTAATTTGTAGGATTAAATTCCTGGCGCGATGCAGTAACACGTTCCCATACAACGGCACAGTTAGCGATGGCTCTCTATGTTCTGGAATCATGTGTGGCATGGGACAAAAGCATTATGAAAGCTGTAAGTATTACGATTTATTTTATTATTTAGAACAATTTTTTTGTATTCAATAGAAGATAGTTCAATGATGAATCATTCAAGAACACCTAATTTACCGTACCCATCGATTCAATTTATCATAAAAAACAATGTTTCAAATTCATTTAAAAGAAAAACAAACAAAATTTATTACCATCCATTTATGCAAAAATACAAAATAAAAATAAAATTTGCATTCAGCAACTTTTATTAATTCCTTTTGATGATCCCCAAATCAGTGGATCGTGAAAACGAATATTTACATTCCTCCACTATATTTTTTGTGTCACCTCTTTGTTGCTTCAAATATGTTTAAATTATATCAAAATTCACAATGTTACACTGTTTTGAATGATTTCAATCTTATTATTTATGTTTGTTTTTATTGGTTTTGATTTTCCGAAAACTAATTTCATTTAATTAAAATTGCTGTTAAGGTGAAACAATTGAATGAAATTTGTTCGTAATGTTATGCATGCTATTTATTTAATTGATTTATTTTCCAAAAATATACTGATTTTATATAATATAAATTTAACTTACATAAAACCAATAATGTGTACGTTAATCTTAGATGTTTAATGAAAATCTAAAAAAGCAAAAATGAAAACAAGAGATCATTGTAAATTATGTTTAGATCATTAAGATAATATTTTTTGTTATTATTGAGTTGTTTTTTGTTTTAAAATTTTTGTTGTTTGCACACGAATTCTTGCTTTTACATCTTAATTTTCCAACTAACATTTATGTTTTTTTATTTATTTTTCTTTCTATTGACTGTGTCGCTCCGTGTCCTTCTGCGCCGCAATTATATGCCAATTTAATTAACCTAATTCTTGTCCTGCTATTTACCATAATCAAAAAACAAATCAATTATCTAAAAATGAAAAAAAAAAAAAAAAATAAACAAAATCCAAAAAAAATT
>JXOR01000460.1:123512-309954 GCA_001014335.1 Coboldia fuscipes | reverse complement strand
AAAAAAAAAAAAAAAATGAACAAAATCCATAAATAATTCCTATAATTTGGCCATTATAATTAAACAAAAATGATATAAAACAAATTATTTGATTGAAATGAATGAAAAACGACTACAAATTAAAATTTTGCAAAATAAAAATCAATTAAAACACAAATCGATGGCGTACAGCAGCAGCCCATTAAGAAAAAGAATGGGAGTAAAAAGCGACATTCCTTACAGAATTGCCAATTTTGTTCATCTGGCGAGAATGAGGACAAACTATTACTATGCGATGGATGCGACAAAGGATATCACACGTATTGCTTCAAACCGAAAATGGAACGGATACCAGAAGGAGATTGGTAAGAACCCATTAATTATTTTACTTCATCTACTCCTTCATTTAATGAGTTTTATTTATTAACTTAGGTACTGTTATGAGTGCGTTAACAAAGCAACAAGTGAACGGAAATGCATTGTTTGTGGTGGACATCGGGCTCAACCTGTAGGCAAAATGATCTACTGTGAACTATGTCCGAGAGCTTATCATCATGATTGTTATATACCTCCAATGATCAAAGTACCACGGGGAAAATGGTATTGCCATGGATGTGTTAGCAAAGCACCACCACCGAAAAAGAGAGGACCGAAGAAGAGCAAAGAATCGTCTAAATCGAATAACACTTCAGCAGCCTCTCTAAATACATCACAAGAAGAACAAGCAACAGCACCTTCTAGGTAAATTCGAATACATTCTCTTTAATCTTCAAATGATAACTAATTTATATTGAATATTTTTAGCCCAACGCATTCAATTGCTTCAACATCATACGAAGAACAGACAACATCAACGACAAATGGTCCTATTCAAAATCCACCAACGCCTCAAGCAACAACAATTGCTTCCCCAGCTCCAGCTGAAATTCGTTCACTTCCATCACCACCACCAGCTACACCGGTAGTTGTAAATCAAATGCCTCCCGTTCAAACACAACAGAATTCGGTAGCTTCATCAACTTGTTCAGCATCGCCTACAAATCATGATTCTTCCTCGTTTGATGCTGACGTTATGATTCCAACTAATACTGTGATTAATGAGGCTAAAGAAAAGTTGAAACAAGAAAAAAAGGAGAAACATGCAACAAAGAAATTAATGAAAGATTTAGCTGTTTGTAAAACACTTCTTGGTGAAATGGAGGTAAATTTATTTTCTGTCTGCTATTTTTTGTCCGTCATCTTGCTAATGAATTGTGTTTTTAAATTTTCTAGTTACACGAGGACTCTTGGCCATTTGTATTACCTGTGAACACCAAACAGTTTCCTACATATAAGAAAATAATTAAAATTCCAATGGATTTATCAACAATTAAGAAACGTTTACAAGATTTGCAGTAAGTGTTTGGCCAAATGAATCACAAAAACACGTAATCACACTTAATTTCATTTTAGTTACAAATCACGCGATGAATTTGTTGCTGATGTGCGTTTAATATTCGATAACTGTGAAGTATTTAATGAAGATGATTCACCCGTTGGTAAAGCGGGACATGGTATGCGAAAATTCTTTGAGATCCGTTGGGCTGAGTTGACTGACAAACATTCATGATACCATCATCAAATGCAATTAAAATTTTTAAATGAATAACACTAGTTTGGTGCCACAACCAGTGATGAAGATGATGAGTAACTGTCAGTTATTGTAATGTTTTGAAATACCGCAGTGCGAATCATCATGAGATTAATTATGTTAAGAAGTTAAACGAAAATGAAAAAAAAATAATAATATTTCGATTAGAAATTAGTGGAATTCGTTTATCAATCCATAGGATAGGAGATATCTTATTTAAAAATTGTAGTTTATTATAAAGTCTGATTTAGTGTAGTAGTGACATGAAGATTGAAGATGGTTAAATGAATAACACATGATTTGTTAATTTATCATTTGTTATCATAAGGGGTCATACATTCACATAGATAACAATATTATTATTAGGAATATAGGAAATATTATAAAGAAATCATTTCAAACGGAAGATAATTAATTAGGATGAAGTTGAGAGGATACTAACAGATATTAATAATTTAAATTTTTCAATGTTGTACAAACTTTGATTTGAATTTTTATTGATTTTTTTTTTAATTTAAATCAAATTAATTATTAATGTTGGCCACCATCAACGGAATTTAAAACATGAGAGTAGATGGATGGTGGGCGGCCAATATATGAATTTTTGAAATTAAATAATGAAGATATGATACTAAAATTGAGTAGGAGCTATCTAATTAATGAATCATATAATATGAGAATCATATTTATATTTATCATTATAACTCGAAAATGTAAATCTAATTTATATATCGTTTGGATTGGATATTCCAGCTTTATGGTATTATAGATGTATATAGAATAATTGTAGAGAATATAATTGATATTTATGTATTATAAAAACTGAATAGAGATGAAAACATTAACTCATAATTAAAGAATTGAATTCCAAGTCAGGCATTTCTTTTGCACAATTAGCACACATTGGAGGTTTTTTTTTATTTTTATGGATTGGATAGGAATCAATATTATTTTTACTGTCTTTTAAATTGAATTAGTTATCAATCGAAGAAGTTTATAGGTAAAACAGATATTTTTTAAAAATAAAAGGCCAAAAGTTTAATTAAATTTGAATGAAAGGAAAACAAATAGAATATCCTTAATCAATGGTCTATATTATACAATTACGATTCGATCTCATTGGAATATGAATCCAATTCGATTCATATAATTTATCAAATAATTGAATGAGAAACAGTAAGATGTAAAGAATTTGAAAATAAATATTATATTCTAAGGAATGGAATTAAAACCATAAATACTGTATTGTAATTATATTTGAGCGCCACTTGCTTTCCATTATACGTTACATATAACTTTTTACATAATTATTTGATTGGCAGATTAGGATCATTTCCACTTGATATTCTTTCACTTGATTATTTTAAACATTCATGATTCAGAATTAAATTTTTGGCATAAATTCTGGCGTATTTGCATTTTACCTGAGCCTGTTTGTGGTTTGAATCTTCACTAACTGAACCGGTTCATTTTCCTGCCTACATGTCTGCAGATACATGCAAACGCGGAACTTTAGTTTCACAAATTTGGAACCCGTAACTATATGGAAATTCCAAGATTTTGACGCCAGATTGTATACTATTACTTATAATAAGCTTTTTAATGAATTTCGTTAAATATTAAATAAGTTCGTTGAAATTTTAGATTTTTCCGAAAATTAAGTTTTTAAGTTGACATATTGGATACTCATCTGCTGATGTTACATTAGTTATTCCAATTTTGATTGACTTGCTTATTTTGGAACAGGCGAACATTACAACAGCAGGAAACTATTCGCTTGGGTTAATGATAAAAGAAATGAACTTTTGAATAATTTAATTTCAAAATCAAAGAAAAAGAAAATTAATGAAAAAACAAAAGTTTCAAAATTGTTGCTGTAATCCATAATGTTTATCGGATTATTAATACCAATACAGTATTGGGTATTGGTCAAAATGAATACTAATCCAAGGAAAATTTAAATTAAAAAAAAACTTGAATTTAATTCAAAAGTTCCAAAATTGTTGTTGTAACCCATGTTGTCTATTGGTGTATCAATCTGCATTAGTATTGGTGAATTAATATTAATCTTAGGAAGATCTAAAAGAAAATCACTGAAATTTCAAAAGTTTCAAAATTGTTGTTGTAATCCATATTGCCTATTGATGTATCAATGTGCATTGGTATTGGTAATTTCCACCCAATACTAAGAAACCTACGAGAAAATAGCTGAAAATCAAAAGTTTCAAAATTGTTGTTGTAATCCATATTGTCTATCGGTGTACCAATTTGCATTAGTATTGGTCAAAATGAATACTAATAGAAGGAAAAACTAAATGAAAATGACTGAAATTACAAAAGTTCCTAAATTGTTGTTGTAATTTTTCATGAAAGTCGATGCTACTGATTAGCTAACATTTCTAGTAACATGAGAAAAAAGAGTAACAAAACCACTGAAATGATGAAAAATGTTTGTGTGTCGATAGATTATACAACACTGCGGAATCTATAAATTGCATTCGAACTGTAATACGAAATACTCTATACTTTGACCAGATAATAATTGATTTATTACTTATTACTGCCAAGAACTTCCTTATTACTCCACAGATAACATCTTTGTTCTACTTAGCAATCGCCAAGTAATTATTCAATTATTTAATTAGACAAACTCTTTGATGTGTCTTGCATTATTATTATACTGCATCCAATTACAGGAAACATATTCAGTTATGATAAGTGTCATTCATGGTTTTAATATAATTCAGTTTAATTTGTTAAGTAAGTAATATTTATTAATAACTTGAAATTCAATGAGAAAGAATATTGAATTATGTTTAATTCATTATTTCCTTTTACAAAGCATAAAATTTAATGATGTGCACTGTGTCCAAAAACACAAAAACCAAGAAACCAAAAAGCACGCAATGATATTTAGGAATCTGCTAATAATCAATAACAACTGTTAACACACATTGTATTAAAGTCCTCAAGGAATTCAGCTTCTGTTGATATCAATAAAACTGAGCTCTTGTTAAAGTGTCATACACGCGTAACATAGTAAGAACCAAAATTGATGAATGAATTCGTTAAAATGATAATATTAATTGTCGCCTCATCCTCAACCAATAATGAACTTTAATTTGCATTGCATGTTTCTGGCCCAAATGTCATCAACATTCGTATGCCCTCGAGTGCTGAAAGTGTTGCCAATTACAATTAAATATCAATGCAATAACTAAAGGCTCAATTACACCGATTCAAAATAATAATTGTATTTAAATGAAATGAGACTGCATCTGTTAAATGCATATCTTACATTTAAATATAATTAATTATTGTACGGAGATAAACATGTTATTCATCTCAATATTGAATTCAATGGTTAAATAATTCTGAATCGTTTTTATTTTAAATTGAATGAAAATAAAAAGAATATTACTCGTCGTTATCTGTTTTAATGTAACTGAAAACTCATTCAGCTTGAATGGAACAATAAAATTAGAATTCTTTCCAATGTGCAATGAATTGAACGTTTCTGGTATCAATTTAATTGTAAAGGAAAAAAGAAAACAAAAGTCAATTCAAATCATCAGTTTTTATTATATCTGATCCTTTTGAAAACAACTCCCCTATTCCCTTTTGTCCATTAAAGTTTATGAAAACTGATACCGATTAAATAACTCCCTTTTGCCTATAATAGAAATGAAGAAACATTAAATTAATGTGTCTACGTATCCATCCGGAATTGTTATTAAAAAGTTTAAATTCATTCATTTATTGGTTGAGGTCCACCTTAATAAGGCCTTAATACGATTTTATGTAAATTGATCCATTGGCCATGAATAGTCTCTACAGAACATATTAAATAACAAAACAGAAATACACTGACAATAAGTACAATCTCACCTGTGGTTTAAAATTTTTTATTTTTCCTCATTTTTTTTTTCTTATTATTTTAATAGAGATCGAGAGTCATATTAATCTGGATAACAAATCTTAATCGTTTTTTAAAAACATGTGGGAATCCTACTGATTGTTTGTTATTAATCAACAGAATAAACCCATGGCGGGTTCATAAAAAACAAAAACTGAAATAAAACTTAACCGAAATGAATATTTTTCATTTAAAGAAAAGAACATCATCGATGAGCCTAACAGAAATAAAGAAGAAAACGATTCCTAAATGTGAATGATATAAAATTTGTAAACTATTAAATTGATAAGCGATAAAAATGGTGGCCCAAAATGTCATCCTTTCTTAACAGAATTACTAAAAAAAAATATTCAATGTCTTCGGTTAAGAAAAAGAAGCACAATTTGTTTAAAGACATTGTGTCATAGACTAAAATTCTTGTATCTTAAATGCATTTAATGCACCACCAATGGTGACTTCTTTAATTTGTTCTCTAAGTTCTGCCATCAATAAATTTCAAAAAAAAAAAAAAAAAACTAAGAACAGACACAAACGCATATAAAATAGCCATTAACACGAACGTAAATAATCTGTTTTTAAGTTTAGTAACATAAATTCTGTGACTTTACATTTAAGATCTGGGAGCTATGAAAATTTGTAATGTGGTCTCATCAATAAATGATCATCGTTGATCTTTTTTTCTTTTACAGACTGTTTTGGTCACATTAAAACTGAATGGACACATTGTATAGGTTCTATAATTTTGGTATCTTAATGGTTCTCAACTGATCCACTGTTGGTTCGCGTTAATTTAAATATTTCTTATTTATTACATTGTCAACGGTCTTTGGTAAAAACTATTTCGTTGGATAAGAGCACACTGAATACTAAAATGGTATTATTCAAGAAATTCTTTACCATTGGAATTCATTGAACAGGTATAGAGATTATTTTATTATGTTAACTATTCTGACAGTTGTTGACCAATGAATTCATTCTGTTTCGTTGGTTACTTAATTCTTCATTTTATTATTCAACCGTTTAAAAAATAAATTACAAAAAATAAAACTTTAACGAACAAAAAAAAAACTAGCGAAAAGTGAACGTTCTGTTTCTCTTTTTTTTGTTTTTTTCATGCAATTAATTACCAACTATTAAATCATTTAACTCAAGGTCTTTATAATTTATTTTTGATTCTTGTATACGAATTTTGTTAATTAACTCATATGAGATTAATGGCTTAATTAGATGAATGCGAAATTGCCGAAAATAAGCCAACAATACAATGATTCTTTTATTGATTCCGTCGGAAAATAGAATATTTTCTTTGTATTTGAAAAGAAAACGAAGAACAAGTAACTAACATTCTATATGGTTCATTAGTAGAATGAATATGTAGAATAGAAATAGACATGACTATCAAATCATTGAATCAATTTATGTGAAATTACATAAGATTCCATTTTTATTTTATGAGAAAGTGTTTTCAAAGTTCTTAATATTGAAATGAAATTGAAAACATAATGGAACCTTTATGTTTTATATGAAATAAATCTATTCGTTAAAACCAGTTGGATATCAATCAACCGAAGAATTATAAACGATTGATATTAAGAATTACATCATTATGAATTCAAGAAATAAAATTTTGTATAGTCATCTGGATACAATTAAAGTGAAATGAGAATTAATTTTCTTTTGTAAGAAATTGTTTTCTCTTTTTACCTTTACCCTGATTAATGGTACTACTAATAGAAGTTTCACCGCCATTTTAGAATGATTCGTTAACACGGTTATCCGTCATACTCCATTGCAAGGACTCTTCATACATACGCCATTTGATTACATGAGAAAACACCAACCAACAACAACAACTGTGACGATAAAAAAGG
Source organism: Coboldia fuscipes (assembly GCA_001014335.1). NCBI lineage: Eukaryota > Metazoa > Arthropoda > Insecta > Diptera > Scatopsidae > Coboldia > Coboldia fuscipes. The sequence goes on along the minus strand of JXOR01000460.1, from coordinate 302,558 downwards.
ATAAGACAGCGCACGCTATCTAATCAAATAGGGAGGAGCGTTACGATGAATTAATTCAAATCCTCTGTGTACTATTTTTCCTTTACTTGATTTCAATTTGGCCTCAATGAATAAAAGAGCGTTTCACTATAGTGGTGTCATTATGGGGTTCTAGAATTAACCCCTTAACTCTCAAACGGATCAGAATATTTTTCAATTGTTTACTTGAGTACTTGAGCGGCCCTTATCATCATATATTTATGTAACAACATAACTGAAATATGTACAACAAATCAAACAGATTAAAGTGATTTTGATTAGAAAATTTTATATGATGTATATGGCCCATCATTTGAACACTAATGAATTCATATTTATTGTATGTTTTTTATCAATTTAATTCGTTTCACTCTATTATCATGTTGGAACAGTTAAAATGAGGAGAAAAAGAAAAACCCTTGAGTATTATGCTACTGCTGTTCAGTTGAAACGAGTTAATATTTATTTTGTTATCCTTAAGCCCTGATTCATTTTTTCATTTTATTTCGAAACATATTAAAACATTTAATGCAATGAACGTGATCAAACATAAAATTACCCTGATTCATATTAATAATCAGTGAATAAAAACATCTCGTTATGGTATTATGAATTATCAAATGTGATTTATTATAAATGGGATCGAATTAAAGGGTTTTTCTATCTCTGTAAATTTGTGGGCTGTGGTTGCGGTTATTTAGACACCGGAAAGTGAAAGAGGCTTTTTGGTATTATGTCTACATTCAACTGTTTTACTAAATGGCAATAGATTAAGGATTTGGTTCAAATTTCTATTATCAGTTGAGCAGCCAAAATTCCACGGTAAATTGATACAAATTCTCGAAATAAAATTCTCCCACAGAATACACAAGAGACTGTCACAATTCATTATTGAGTTTCAATACAATTAATGGATAAAAGTAAACATCCAGTTTTCATTGTGTATCATAGTTTAATGTGTTATCACCGTAGGTAACGGATCTATAAAATTGAATTTCATCTATTGAAGTTCAATCACAATGTTTGTTGATATTATGGGAGTTTTGAATGTGAAAAGATGGTGAAATAAATGTTGACATTTTTGTTCTAAATTGACTTTCTATTCAATAGTTCGTTTGGCTCATCCTGTGGCTTTAAATGAATAGAGAACCTGTAAAAATGAAGTGAGAATCCTTTTAAGTTTACCTGAGTGTTAGCTGGATATTCCATAAACAAAACAGCGCACACGTTTTTGTCATAAGTCTTTTCTTTTAATCACAAATCAAAAAATAAATGTTGTCGGTCTCTCTTATATAACACACTGAACCAATTGACCTTAACATTGTTGTCGCCTAAATCTTTTATTTATGCCGATAATGCGGTCAAAATATTTGTCACACAGAACTATTGATTTCACCTCAAATTTAGTTTTTTAAATGAAAATCTTCTAATTCATTTGTGAATCGTCTTCAATAGTGTGAATCGTCTGATGTTGGCCGAATTCAATGTCCCTTATCATGGACAAATTTTCGAAAATGCTTTTTGTAATGGGATTTCATTTAACCGTTCCTTATCTCATTTATTCGAATGGGGCTATTCTCACTATTGTTTTCAGGTTACTGTTATGGGCGCATATACACACAAATAAATTGTTTTTGGACGATAAAATGAATAATTTGACCAATAGAACATGATTGTTAGATGAAAGGATCTTCTGTATTGTGGATTAAAGGAGTCATACCGCCGTTATTGTATCAAAATATTATGAAATTAATACCACACACGATGACTTCTAGGATGGTGGGCCAATTTATGCAATTTCAAATGCACACATTAATGATATTTACTTTAGTTTCAATTGAAAAGTTTTGAAATTAAAATTTATTGAAATTTGATTTCCGGTAAAATTTAACGGATTTAATTAAAATAAATATTGACTTTTCCAAATTTTCTAAATAATCGTTACAGTTTCTGATCCATTATCAGTTGAAACAGTGAACAGTAAAGTAGTTCACATAATGAAATAAATCTTCGATGAGAAAATCCATTTGTAAATGGATAATAGAAACGTGAGCTTCTATTAAAAATCATCGTAAAATTCAATCCATTGTAATGATTTCCTTGGGAAAATAATGAACAATTTTCTGTTTAAAATGGTAACTGTTAAGGTGTTGATTTTACATTGCATACAATTACAGTAGAAATCATTAAGTGTTTTTCATGTCATTTATTTCTTCTATCGAAATTTTTAACCTTTTCCATGTTTTAATTTCAAATAAATTGCATTACCAATTGAATCTCATTAAATGAAAAGAAAAATTGGCATTCACTTACCTATTGTTATCTGTGATCATAAGTTCACGAAACACGCTAATAGTTAAAATATTTTTGTTATAATTAATTGTCTCTTGAGACATTTAACTTTTGTTCTTCTGTAATTTTGGTTTTGTTCTGGTTTGACTTTAATCCAAATTGAACATGGGTGTCGATACGCCCGATGATTTACAATTGTACTAACTCAGTATGTTGCTTATTCAATTTATTAATTTATATGACGTTGCCACAGTCATCAAAAGGTTGAAATATAGATGATCCTCATCAATCTTGACAGGTAAACTGTACAGGTACCTCCAAATATTTTGATCCTAAATCAATTTAGTAAAACTAACGATAGCTGTAATTAATTAATGTGAAGTTTAGATGAAATCAATTTTTCATATAAAAACGGATCACTTGTTTTACACAAATTTATGTGTGTGTGGGCTCAGGCGAATAACAAATTAGAGGTTACACAAGATGATAAAAAACATAATGAATGTTTTGTTGTGACTATATTAATTTAGAGTGATGGCAATCAAAACAGAACAATTGATGGCAATTTATAAGCTTATTGCCTTAATGCGGTCAATCGCTGTCAAAACATTTGGTTTTGATCAACACAAAAAAAAGAAACAATTTTGACCGAATTCAAAAGGTACAAAAAGACATGAAGAAAAATCACCTTTATTTTGATGGCAAAAAAAAAAAGAAGTTAAAAGGCGAGCGTAGAATAAAAGATGTGAATCTGAACTAAATAACATCATAATGGATATGAAAATTATGGTGCATATTGATACTCTGTAGTATTACATGCAATTTAATACAAAGTTAGAGAAAAAAAAAAACCGAAGACATTGTGACCATAGAAATAAAAGAAATAAGAGTGGACTTGAAAAGAAGGTATCACTTCTTAAAGAGACCGACACTGATTATTGAATGGCACAAACTAAAAGCTACACCATAATATTTCACCTCATACAAACAATGATCCATAGTGAACAAAAGGAGACAGTGAATTATTGTTTTGCATCATTTTGAACATAAGAAAATTATCAATTCTTGTACCATTTCTTGTGTTGTAAAATTCTAAAATTATGAATCCCCATTAACGAAATGGTTTATTAGATTGAATATTTGCGGTCGGTGTTCATCAACTAATGATGATAGTAGGATGTTCATTTATATTTATATGAATTTATTTCATGCCATAATGATTTTATTTACCAAAACAAATCATATGATTATCAGACCATTTAATAATAAAAAGAAAATTTATTTATTTCGTGGGAACTAATTGAATGCGATTACTCAATTACATGTTACAATGAGAGAAAAACTAAAATTATTTATTCGTTTAGGGCGCGGCACACCTTGAAAAATAACAATTCAATTGCATTTAAAATGTTCAATAAATTTTTCCAATTCCTTGTTTTGAATTGAACTCCTTGGCCTCTCTATCAACTGGTGACCATTTACGGTTTCATAGTTTTTGAATTTATATCAGCAACGAATAAAAAGAAATAAAAGATTTCAATAAGATTATGTAGATCAAATGTCATTAAATGAAATGAGCAATTTATTGCAAATAAATAAACATAAATTAAATGGAAATTGTTCATGAAAGAATTTATTAATCATCTTTCGCTCTGAATATTCTACAGTTATGAAAGTTAAATGGAAATTATTAAATTTAAAAAAAAATTATAAAGAAACATGGAAATTAGTCAGCCAAATATGAAACTCAAATGAAAGTGTTTAAATATAATAAAACGAATTTTCATTGTTCAAGCAAAGGGAATGGCCTGAAAATGTGTTTTTCGTTAAATTGAAATTAAAACGACCTCATATTCACTTAATTGACCAATTTTACATTATTTGAATATTAAGTATTCGTTTCATCCATTTTTATTTGATAAAATTATTTATTTCTCCTTTCCACTTAATTTGAGCTGTACATATATTTCATTTCTCTTGTTACCGAAAATCATTAAAAATAATTTGAATAGAATGATTACCAAATCAATTCAAATGTCTAGAACATAATTTAAGTATATTAAAGATTTATTAAGCAATACATTAAATGAATATATAGAAGTTTATTATTTTTATTCAAATTACTCCGTTTAAATTGATTGTAATGGTTCAATGCGGTTTCATATTGTTATTATAAAGAGATAGAGACACGGAAAACAAGAGTCTAACATTGTGACTATCAAAATGATTTCTATTCACGAATATACAGTGAAATGGGCATTTTATTTTAGTTTGTTTTTTAAATGATTCAAAATGAAGAACTTTACGTTATATCCTGTGGGTTGAGACTAATCAAAATACTTGAATATTTTCATTTAAACCGAAATAAAGAGAGTGAACAATTGACGACCCAAAAATTTCTATCTAAAAACTGAAAAAAAAATGAATGAAATAGTAACCACCCACCAATTTAGAATATTGGATTGTACATTTATCATGATAATGTATATGTTTGGGTGTTCGTGTCTCAAGTAATTTTCTTATTAGGGAAAAATAATAATAAAACGATTATTCTATTTTATTTTCTCGGCCATGGTAAACAGAGTGAGTGAGATGAAGAACCCGTCTCTATTGTTATTGAGCGGTGGGGCAATAAGGTTCAGACAAGTCATATTAATCAAAACCAATTGTAGTTAGAGTTTTTCGAATAATATGAATAATTTGGAGGAAATTATGAATTGCTTAAAAGGGTTTTCATTCTTACCTTTTTTGCATATGAAATTAGGCCACAATTTCAAAAGTATTTTAATGATTATGACTAACACTGATAAGCAATGGCCAATTCAATGTTTAATAAACATTTAGTTGAGTTATTTGAAGTGTATTCACAAATCATCAGGATTTAATTGGTAGATTTCAATTGATTTTAAAAGGAAAACTGTTTAAAATTTGTTGTTATAAATTCATTATGTGGTTATGATTTATGTTATGACTTATTCAATAATTTTATTGCAATTGTAATTGGCGAGGAGGTTTTTAAACGCGGAACTGGTGGCTATAAAACAATAAAAAAATTCCATAATTTGAATTGTTTAACGTTTAATTTAAATGTTTTTCTTCTTTGTGTGGTTTAGTCAAGTTTAATCAATAATTTGAATATAAAATCCATAAAATGTTGAGCTAAAAATTAATACATTTTGATAACGCGAAATAAATAAAAATTTTATTACTCTGGTTTGACTAGTTTCCAAACTTAATTAAACCCGATTGGAATTTTTAAAAACTCTGAAGTTTGAATCAATTGTAACCAATCTGGATATTGAAATTTTGTGTCCAATAGATTCTTTTAAAGTTAAACAATTTACGATAGAAATCTTAAAGTGAAACGAATCAAAATTAAGATGATATTCAAAGGATCCAATCTGAAAGAATTGAATAATAAATTTTTATGTGATTTCTTTTGAACCATTTTATATCATTTGGATGTTTGTAGGCCGGTTTTTCTGATATTACATAAACACACGGTGTCTTTATAATGTTGGATGATACTTCTTTACCAAAAAAATTCTCCTAAAGATTATGTATCGAATCAGACGGAATAAAAGAAATGAAAATAATAAAATAACAGAAAGAGAGAATAAAAATACAAATGTCAGACATTTACCTTTTATAGGTAAAGATTGTTGAACGCGCCCAGAAGTAATTTAGATGAAGAGGCATCGAATGAAAGTTAACGTTTCACAGCATGAAGTCGGAAAAAAATATGAGAGAGAGAGATAAAAAACAAAATACTTAATAAACCTGTTGATTAAACCATATTATTAAAACGAAACTGGATGGGCTATTTGGATACAGGAACAATTTATCCACGCCATATCCTCATATTAACAACATTTTTCCTGCACTCCTATATGACTCTGTTGTTAACTTCATAATCAACCGAAGTGCTGCTGTGATACCAATTCAAATAAAAATATTCAAGTTTTGTCTTATTTCTTTCGAGTTTTCTTAAAGACTAAAACATATATTTAATTGGTTTTTCCATTTCTTCAGCCATTGATTCAAACACTATTCCGATGAAGTTAAATGAAAACAACAGCAAATCTGAAAGTTAACTAATGAAAAATTATTTAAGAAATGTTCGAAAAAAAAGAAAACACAGACAAAACAAAAAAATTATGTGGTTAAGAATCCATCGTTTATGTAATTTTAAAGGCACAAAAAGAGAAAAAGTAAAACAATCAGCGGGATTCTTTATAAAGATCATAAAACGAAACTGAAGTATCTCCCCATCATTTGGATACAAATTTACTAATATCTCATTCTAACCCAACAGACCAATACAATTCTCAATTGATGGCCTATACAGTGATCGTGAATTTAATGAATGCCTTTATTTTCATAAACGTGAATATCTCTGTTAAGAAATTTATGCGAGATCATGAATTTTTAAATTTTTCGTTTGTCTTTCATTTAACTCATTTGAGGATCACCATAATGGTGGAGTATACACTGGATACGTTTGATTCTCGCACTTTATTTACGTCGTTTATGTTGTGTGGCTGTTGTTGTTTCTGGTTAAATGAATAAAGAAGTAATTTATTGTTATAAAGTTGTAATATTTAATGGCATTAGCTGGGGCAGTTCCGAATTGATACAAAACAGCTAATAATAGAGACTTCTGGTGTGATCACATCTTCTAGTCTCTTGATCGTTCATTTATTTTTGTCTTACAAAAGAATAAAGTGCTTCTCTTTGGCCATTCGCTTGATTTTTATTACTTAAAACTTTTGTTTTGGTTTATATCTTTTATATTTCGTTCAATTAATTTTAATTTTAAACAGAACCATAATTAACATCTTCCTTTTGATATTTGCGTTTTATGGAGCCTCAATACAAGATACCATTGATGGTAACAATTAAAGAATCAAAACTTAAGATATCTTGGTTAATAATTAATTTATATTATTGTAAATTGAGAAAACCGGAAAAATTACCTAATTATGTTCTGTTCAAGTTCGAAAATCACATAAACGCGTGCTTTCTGGATTTCAATTCGATTGCTTGGGCTGTCATGAGCTTTTAAACGGTTGCTAAACTGATTTTAGTTCAATAAAGATGAATATAATTCTTTTCAATTTCTGCATGGTAAATTATTTTAAATCTTTTGATGGTTTTCGAGATTATTGTGTTATTGATCTCAGAACTAGTTGGATATTGGCAATGAATGCCAATGACCGGTATGCGTAGTGGCTTTAACGTGATTGTCAATAAACGAATAAAATGGCTTTATAATACAATTTTTATGTTGTGCTGTCGATTGGAAGGATTTTTCTTATATTTTCTTTGAATTTTATTCGTCGTAAATCGATGGGTCCAATGTAATTATAATGTAGCATTCTTATTCAACTACTCAATATTAAAATCCAATGATGAGCTTTCTGGTTTTGTCTTTCATAAAGAAGTTTCAATTACTTTCTGAACTCACGGTTTTTTAATGGCATACAATTACTTAAACAGTATTATCAGTTATTTTGTATTTAAATTGCTAAACATAAAAGTTATAAATTTTTTAGTTTTTTTTTTCCAGAATCCGATTCTATTTCATTCAGTAATGGTGGCAAAAAGTTAAACATTTTATTTTTATTCATTCTCTTTAACGATTTTTAATGTTCATTTAATTCTATGATTACCAACTGGAAATGAAGATAAAATAAAAGGGAAGAAATAACCAATGGAAAGAAGTTTTAATATTAGTTCCCGTTTATTAATTCTCATACCATGACTGATTTAATTCCAACTCAATCGACAACAGTGAATAGAATAAGATTTCATAATGACTTGTAAAAGAAAAATTCAAATCCTTTGAAATCATCTTGATTTCATTCAAATGATGATGATTTCAAACTGTTTTCTCTATACCATTGAATGATCATTAGAATAGTGTGAAGAAAACTTATTAAATCCCTATTGATCAATCAAGACGATGGCCATAATTAAATCCGACATCGTCATCATAATCAACTAGATCCCGCCATTAAAGTGGACGGTGGTTTTTAATGAAGCAAAAACAAAATTGAAACAAGAATGAATTTAGAACGCCATTATAACGACATGATGATTACATTTTTAAATTAAGAAATAACAATTTTGTTGTTAGTCTGTGTTTTTTCCAAACCACTATTCCATCATTTCGCAATCTAGCATAAATGTTAACATAATAAACCAACCGTATAATCATCATTTCATCATGGCAAATGTTAACCAATAATAAAAGACATAAAAAGAATAGAGAAAAAGCCTTTAGAATCCTAATGTTAATGATCCATCAGCAAACATGACTCGATAATATGAAGTACCAGTGAGCCAATCCTCATCGATAAACTAGTCTAGGTTAATTGAAAATCCCAGAGGACTCAGAAAAAAGTTTATCCAGTTTTAGCAGAGTGTTTGAACAGCCATCGTTTCACATTCAGAAGTACTTAACGAACAATTCACACTATTCGTTTATTATTCAATTCACGGATATATCAGATAATTATACCGATATGTTGACTCATACCAAACATAACATTTTGTCTTTTTAAACAATTCAAACGGTTTACACTAAATGTCCATTTGTATTAATTATTCAGTACAATTGTGTATTCATATAAAACTGAAACGTAAATAAAATGTTAAATGTATAAGAGAGAAACCAAGTGGAGTATACATTATTAGTAAGAATGGATTTTAAATGCAATGGCACCGGTAACATGACAGCCAAGTGCATTAATTAACAATTATACAGGAGAAATAAAAAAAAAAACAAAAATTTGTAACAGAATGTTCTTCAATATCAGACATAAATGGCCAAAGTATTTAACAAAACGTAATTTTATTCGTTCAGTAATGTATGAAATGAAAACACTTGAAGAGCTATTGGTAAACAATCGGTTTAATGTCATGCACGTAAACCATTTAGTTTTAAAATTGTCGCTTATTGTGGAATCAATAATTGATCATTTTACAAAGATATTTAATCGTCGATAACATAAACTGTATCATCATTTGATATTAAGAGAAGAAATTATTTATACATTGATGTCATTCAATTGATGTTTTCTTTTCATCATTAAATTATTCATTTATGTGACAATGGCAAAAAGGAAACAGATACTGTTTATGTAAATTCATCGATACCACAAATGGTAATCATAATATTCGAATTTTATTAATTACTGTAGAGTTGTTTTCATTTAATCGATATGTAATTAATGTGTAATCTAATTACATAAATTTTGTCTTTATCGATTATAAAGTTGTATGGTTACAATCGAAACAAAAAATAATTCATCAAGAAAGGCAAAACACAGTTAAATTGTATTCAATTGTAACATAATAATATGCCATTTGTGAATAATCAATAATGACAACATATAATTTTTCCTTATTGCTACATTGGATATTGACAAACCATTGAAATTAACAAGAAAAATTGATTCAGTTTACCAATGATCAATGTTTTCTTTTTATAAAATTCTTTTATTCGATTTGTAATTGTTTGGTATGCGTACGAGTCAAACCACATTTTAGGACAAATCATCTTATCCATCATCAGTTAATTTTTTTTTCTCTCTCTCTCTGATGAATTACAAAAAATGCAAAACACCATAAATTGTTGTAATGCCATAAATGGTGATTGTTGTATCAGTTTGATCTAAATCGATCATGTAATTTTTATATTGTACAGCCATTGAAACCAGATCCAATATTTCATGTGCGCCCGCGTGAATCGAATATGCAATTAAGCTGTTTAACCACCATACATTTAGTTATCCCCATAATAGTAATCAACTTTTCAATGATTCGAATGTTATGATTAGCATAGAGTACCATTAAATCATTATAAATAATTTCAATATTAAATATGAACACAATTTATCATAAAATCTAATCAGCTCATGTCACCAAATATAGTGATACCATAACATATACTAAGTGATGTCATCAATTAGATGGTATTTTACAAATGGGGCCTCACCATTAATTAACTGTATAAAATCAATTGACTGGCACACTCTTATTCCAATAAAACAACCAATTCAATTGATTTACTATATTTGTATCGATTGATCATTAACAAATCAAATTAATTATTCAATTGTAATAACTTTCTAATATTTCATGTTGTTCGGTTATAAGAGATCCCATAAATTTTATTCTTTCTCAAAGAATTTTTTTAATGGAAATTGGAGAATACAATAATAATAATTTTGTTTATAAAGCCACACAAAACCCGTAAGGTTAAAACCATTTTGGTTTATATGGAATAAGTTCAAACGATAGAGATTGGTGAACATGAAAGTCTCATAATTGATTTATTATATTATGGATGATAAAGGTAATCGAGCATACAACGTGATATTATTTTCATGGTCTTGTAATAAAGGTACTCGTTGAATTGATGATCTCCTAAGACTGTTATAAATTATAAAGTATTTTTGATAGGCGCACATTAAAATTAAGTTCTGATTTTAAGATTCAGGCGATCTTTTATAGGATTATCATTATGGCAGATAGTCGAATCAAAGTAAATTTATATTCTTACTAGAAGGAATTACTATGATTTTTAGTGGATTTGGGATTTCCATGAGATTTATTATGGTCAAAATGTACATGTGATTGGTTACCAGCTTTCTCTCATCTGCACCAGAATTATATCTGGTGATTACCTCGACACCCAATATCAGAATTTATTCAATACCGTAGGCCATTTATTGTGTACAATGTAATCATTAAAATGATCATCATTGTGATTAAATTATAATTTTTGAATATCTGATCGTCCAATTATCAACAGCTAAGGTACCAAATAACATTCTCTTCATATTTTAAAGAAAATTGAATTTAAAATGTGAAATGTACATATAAGTTATGAATAACACTAATCACTGAATGACATGTTATATGGTGTGGTTTAGTACATTATAAACCGAAAATAAAAATTGTGGTCTCAATCCAACACATAATTTTTTGGGTGAAAATAATTGCATGTTCAACAAATTATTTTCATGTTCTGTTTAATGTTTTCTTTTTTTTTATTTCACTTGGTAATAATCACTAAGGTATTCATTTAAATCAAATTGAGAAAATAATAAAATTCATTCAGATAATTGGAAAACCGAAAAAAAAATGAATTATGAGTTGACATGGAAATTAACGTGAAAGAAAATTATTTTTCATGTTTAATGAAGAAACTTTGAACTTTAACGAAATGCAATATGATGGTAGAGTGTAATGAATGGATATGATGATCTTTTGCTAAAGAAGAATACCGCAGTCAATCATGATTGGTTTGCATGCAATGAGGGCAACTAAATAAAATTCTTTCAACACCATAAACACAACACCATCAATAAAGATGAGAAATGACCAATTGATTGGTAATCTCATCTCATAAATGGTGAATACCAGAAATAATTTGGTCAGACTATAATCATAAGTAATTTGATTATCACCCCAATAGATTGGCCGAATAAGTACGTGCGTTAGCCACTTAATTTTATTTTTCCCATATTCATTAATCGATCCAACATCTAATTGACCTTTTTCACATTGAGCCAACAAAACGAATGAAGTTACACGTTGAATTGATTACCTTGAATAGACAACGATATCATGCTGGTGTTGATTACTCGGTTTTATAACAAAAAAAAAATAGAAAATTCCAAATTCGCATTATTCTTGAATCTTAAATTCTCTATATGGGGAAAAACCAGTGAAGAATCCTCATGAAAAATCCCGATAAGTTTTCATTTAATATCGCATGAATATTATGGATAAACATTGCAAATAAATATGATTTATATTTATGTTTCTTTTTAAGACATGGTGCATTTTGTGGAACGCCTATTGTGAGATACTCGTTCAATTATTACATTTATACCATGTGAACTTAGTACTGTTGTTGTTGGATTTATACAAGCAAATATTGTACTCTATTGAAATGCAACAATCATCAAATAAACCAAATAGAGATTAAACCACACTGATTATTTCCTACGAATGGAATTGAAAAATTATGTTGTTTATGGTAAATTATATAATCCATTCAATTAGAAAATCACATTAATAACAATATTTCTTAAGCACATTTGGGATTCTCTCTGTTATTCAGCCATATACTCTTCGCTGTGCAGCTTTTTGTTTAATAAATTTTCTTTCTTTACTTGTCTGTACATATTGGGTATGTTGCACAGTGTGGCTCTTATTCGCCCGTGTTTTTCATTTACGGCAAAAACAGAAAAAAAATGAAAAGTTAAACATTATGATGATATTGTTTGTATACGAATATTTATGATTTTATAGTTGAGATTCATTGAAAATTACATATTATTTTCCATTGAAATTTTTATATATTACTTATGTTCATCGTTTTTATGAAGAACGATATCATTGAAAATTATCTCAATTTTGTATGAATTTATCATTTAATTTTTATGTTTAATGTGTTGCAGTAAAATGCATACCTTCAATGTTGGCATATTTTTCTTCATTTATGGTGAAGGCAATATCATTCAATTCAATTTCATTTCATATTCTTATTATATGGAAAATATCATTTGAATGAGAATTAAGTAGTTTTTAATATTTATTTACAATGATTCTTAACCGTATAATTGAATAATTATAAGATCGTTTACATGCAAATCATGACCATAGATAAAGTTAATTCTTAAATTATAAATGGAAAAGAAAATAGAGAGAAACATATCATCAGATTTTTAATGAAATTGTTTTGCATGATTATCAAATTAATTTTCCGGTTTTTATGTATTTGTAATTGAAATAATTTTTATATTGTTGGAACACGAAATATACTGACGGATTATAAACGATTGGATTAAGATAACTTTATGATCCATTTATAATTAAGAACAATGGTGTCTCATTAGAAAAGGTGTGAAGATTAAATGATTTATTCGTTATGCATATCTCTTGATAAAATCTCTATAAAACTCATTCAGTTTTAAATGAAAATTATTCAATTTTATCAAAGTGGAAGTTTGAGCTTTCTGGTTCACTGACAAATTGAAATGCATTCTATAGGCGGATTTAATACATTTTTATATTCAATTTAAATATTGAATTAATTTTCAAAGAAATAAATAATAAAAATACTCAATTGATTATGGGAAAATAACGGCTATAGTTCAGGTGTTCCATTAACAAGAATTTCATATAAAGTTGCGGTGTGGTGTAAGTGTGTGCCCTATCAATGAATGCACCGCACCCATTTGGTTAGGGTAATACACCGCACTTCATAAGATATTCAATAATAAATGGTGGAAAATCCATTAATATCTATCTCTTATATGAATATGATTTTAATAAAAATGGAAGCCACTCACTCTCATTCCATCTTAAAATTTTGTCATACATTAATTCCAATTCTATTCAATGAATGGCATATAGAAATTCATTAACATCAGAGTGAACATCATCAGAACCAAAGGAAAAAAAATAAACTTTTCAAACAATCAATACAAAAATGGAATGAATTTTATTTAATTCGTTTTAAAGCTTCCTAACGTTTATAATAAAATCCGCTATAATCCATCCAAATTGATTAAAATATTTAATTGAAATCACCATAAATTCACACAAGTTGATTAACATTGTTATGGTAAACATAGATGGTCCATGAAAAAAAAAACACTAAAAAACTTTATAATGAATAAAAGAATGCCATTAAAATCTCACGTAAATGTTATTGAGTAGGTAATTTAAATGCGATTAAAAACAATAATAAATTTATTTTAAAATTCACTATTAATTGAATAATGAAATTCATGTTATTTCATATAAAATGTTTCATTTTATCATGGCTCTTATGTTAATAACAGAGTTAACAATGTTGTTAATTTATGGTGAAACAAAATAATGCTCACTGTTAACATTAAAGTGTCGGTGAACCTTAACACTCACGTAAACACATCAAAATAAATCGTTAATTAATTGTTATCAATTCCTCAACCGAATATATTGAACGAAAGGAACTATGTTCACTAGCAGCCCACCCAGGTAGATTGAATCTAATGGTAAACCACCAAAACAAATAAGAAAATACCAAACTAATCACAGCATGTGTGATAACATAAATTAAGGTGACAATCTTTCTTTTTTTATTTTTTGGCATTGATAAACGTATGACAATGGCCAATAACATATCATTGAGGTGCATGCCCAGTTTTAATATTTTCGGTATTCTTTCATAGTATAATCAGATCTAAAGGATGCCGCATTTGATTCAATTGATAAATATTGAAAATCTGAAAAAAAGAAACAGAGAAACCTTCTGAAAGACATCAATGTTTTGACTTCTATCCCATTATGGAAGACATAAATAATTATCAACATTATGATAAAACATCCTACCAAGGACAATGAAAACAATTCACAATATTTGGGCTTCTTTACTTTACACGCATATAGATCAATTCAATACCATATCCTTGATAAATGGTGTACCACTATTACATAAAAGATCATAGAATTTAGAAACAAAATTGTTAAAAGAAACATAACCCCCAAGAATGAACAAAATTGATAAAAAAAAAGTGTCGTTGCGCACAACATCAAACGGTCAACTTTTAGTCCTGTAATCATCCAATCCCAGGATGAATAGAAAAACCAAAAATGAAAGGGAACAAAATCAATTGACTTTTGCCTAATTCATTTGTTAAAGGTTTTGTAAATGTTTCTTCTTGACATTCTAACTGAATGGACACCGAATTAATAGGGATTTACCTCTAATGGTACAATCGGATTTCACTTCTTGTTATCGGCTGTTTATTGTCATTTTGTTGGACCGATGAGCCAGAGTATCTTTTATCTGTGGTTCATAATATCCTTAGTTGATCCAACCAATCAACTTAGTAAATGGACTATTTATGGGTCGTCGAACATAAAAACTATTGAACCTAAACCGAACGGTTTTTTTCAAATATTCGGTTTCCTTTCATTTGTTGAAATTCAATTTTAGTTTTCCTTTTTTTTTTGTTGTACAAATTCTTTCAACCGCAAAAAGGTAACTTCGTATTATTCAATTTTTGGTGTAATAAATCCAATAATTTATCACTTATGGCTTTAGGAAATGATTTGATCTAAAAATGCAGATAAAATTTTAATGTGGTGCTTCTATCAATTAAATACTTTATTCTCTCTGGTTAAAGGTATTTCGATTGATCACTCATACTGTTGATCTTTCATCAAATTATGCGGTTGCTAAAACCATAATAAAAATGGTAATTGCAATCAACTCAACTACTATGATGATTTTAAAATGAGAATATTTGTAACTAAATTATCTCATTTATCATATAACTTAATTGCTATCGTACAAAACTGAAGAGAGAAAAAAACAAAATCATTAAAACAATATAAAAATACGGATCAAGTTAATATGAGATCCCCAACAGATTTTCTTTAATATCCAATGGATTCTTGTTGACCATTAGCAGTACCATAAGATGTAGATAAAGATAATTATTTTATTTTATCAATGATTGCAACCACAGAGCTTTTAGATTATACCAACGATTAATCTTTTTCTCTTATGGTTTAAGAACTACCCAATGGATGTATAATTATTTCCATTTTCAGATGAAAACTTGACTAATATACGACATGCATCAAATTATCTCTGTTCGCTTGGTGTTTATTTAAAAACTATGGTTAATGGCAAATGATTTGGTTTAAATCGCATTAAAAAAATTTAATTTTTGTTTTTGTTCTCTGAAAAGTTCTTTGTTTCACTTAAAACGGTCAGACAATTTAACTAACGTGAATCAGATTATATCATTAAGCATTATGCTTTATTAAGTGATATTATAATGTTATTATTCTACCAAAGATGGAAACTTTAAAAGATCATTATAAAACGGCTTTTTAAGTTTCAATGAACAGAGAGACATAGAATAATGATGTTTCACAATTCCAACATATTAAATTGATATATTGTTTGAATTTTCAATTTTTATGATCCGTAACAGGAAACAATTCAACTATGTGAATTAATTGTATTGAATGAAATTACGTATTTAAGACTGTAATTTCAGTGATACCATCATAATCTATAATTTGACAGGGCCAATTCATCTAGATGGTAACATCCTTCCTGTCTATTTCATCCATTTCGGAAAGGCAAATAGAATTTTAAATTGAATTTTGACCCAATTTAAAATTTTTAGTTTTCTTCTCTCGCAATTCACATGTGAATTTTAAAATTTGAAAAATCTATGAGCCCGTATATGAATTTTAGAGGAATGGTGATAGTGTTGATGTGGTATTCATCAATTGTAATGAGTTGATATGAGACGAAAGTGTGGGTTATTCTATGGGTAACCATTCAGCCATTATGTAAACTTACATAAACTGAACAGATTGATTTGATTGTTTTCCAGACCATAGAACATATCCAATCCCTGTTGTTGAAATCATCTTCTCCATTTATTAATTTTCATGTTATTCGTTTATTGTATCCTCTGTATGATTCGTTTGTATTGTAGGTGCCCTATTCCATTAGTAGCAATTGAAGAAAACTTTTCAACAAAAACCATACAAACGATGTGATCCTAAAAATTTTTCTCTATTCCATTGATTATTATTTGTTCCATTTGATTGCATACAAAGGTCCCAGCACAGATAAATTGAAGTAAATTTAATGGAATACATCCAAAAAACAGCAGATGTTCCAAAGTGTTGTTCATCATTCATTTTGCCATGTAATCAAAATGATTTTTACCCAAAAATACAAAAATATTTCGATGTTCTCACTGTATTATCTCTAATGTTTTGGCTCAATGCTTTTTATGATACACACAAATTGATTTCAATGATATCGTTATGGGAGCACTATCACATTTCTTTTGGACTGAATTTTCTTCTATTTCTTTTTTTGGTCCAATCGTGATGTCATCCCTATTGAGATGATGGTGTAATTGATGC
This sequence comes from Coboldia fuscipes, assembly GCA_001014335.1. Lineage (NCBI taxonomy): Eukaryota > Metazoa > Arthropoda > Insecta > Diptera > Scatopsidae > Coboldia > Coboldia fuscipes. The sequence continues at coordinate 285,278 of JXOR01000460.1, read as the reverse complement.
GAAGAAGATGAAACCTCAATATTGAATATGTAACATAACTTTTACTTTATCCCCTTGTTGTTGTATCACATTCAAAATGGTCCATTTTGGATTTACGAAAATGAAATTATAATGTTTATTCGATAAGTGTTTTAGATGATCAAATCGAAACTACCACCTCCCACTTCATTTTAGTGGTAACTGAAACAGAGGGTGAACTGTACGTCAGTGTTGAAATGGTTTGCTAACCAAAAAAATAAAAATAATTCCAAAGTGAAGGATGTCTTTAAGTGCTTTTACCACTGATAACAAAATTCAATAACCACAAGAATTCAGTTTATTTTTATGTTCATCACCCATCATTAATGATTTTTGATTCATTGAATACAATCAACAAATGAACATGTTCACAGATGTTACATAAATATTTTATGGTTTATCTGGTCACGTTATACAGATTTTCAGTGTTGTCCATTATTAATATGAGTGTACATATTAGAACAATTGGCTCATAATGACTATGTTTACGCATCTTTATTGAATCTATTCCAATTTGATTGTTTGATATAAACACACGTTTACTGTTTTTCTTGGGAAATTGGCATGAAAATATTGTTAAATGAATTTAATTGGAAATTACTGTTGTTTTTCACACACGTGCCTGTGGATTAATAAAAAAATAAAAGACAACACAACTCAAGATGAACATGATGAACCGTAGGTGTTGCAAGATATTGGCAGGAGGTGATCTATTATATTCAATTTTAACCAAAAAAATACATTTTTGCTACCCCATGAGGATTTATTACATCAGAAATTTATGTTCTGTATATTGTGTCATTAAATGAAACAGTTTTGATTCAAAACATCTGCTATTTAGTGGTTTATTACATGTTTTGATCACCAAAAGTCATAATTCTATTGTTAATTTCCCATTGACATTGAATTTAACTAATCTGTATCATCTTATTATTCATACGATCACTGATCCTCTGAGACAGAAACTCTGTGCCAAAAAAAAAATTGAAAGAAACACAAATGTCGTTCAACAAAGATTTAAATGTTTCTGAAAGAAATTGAATTTGACATTGAAAATGTTTACCTTTATTTATTCGATGGAGACGAATAATCTTCATATATGGAAGAGACCTTGTTCAGCCCAAAGGCTGAACAGATTTTCTTTTCTCTATTCATATAGAACACAGAATGTATTCATGTATCTTTTATGCAAACAAATCATTAGTCTTGGGATGTTCAACAGCATGCAAAACTTTCTTCATAATACACACTACATAACAACTATTATTAAAACACCAAAGAGATTCTGTAAACTAAATGGTACAATAATGAAAAATGTTTACACTGTTTCTGTTGTATATCAATTGCATGTTAGAATATTTCAAATTTTATGTTACTCGATTACAATCGAATATTGAATACTAAACAGAATGAATCGTAGTGCATATAAGTAATGGTTATTCTCTTACTTTGGTATTATGCTAATAAAATTTGCACGCAATCTATACACATTTGTTATAAACACTCTAATTATATATTATTCGTCTAACATCTGGCTAAGGTGAAAATAAATAACACTGAAATTGCTTTAAGCTAAATATTCTGCAATTTCTGGTCAAATTTAAATGGTACAATGTTTGTTTATTCCAAAGTAATTTAAACCAACTGGATGGGTGATAACAGTGATCATTAATTTTTAAACTAAATTGGTAAAAGAGAACATCTTTAGAGTAGGAAATCCGTCGGTACCAATAAATTTTCTTGTGGATGATCCCCATTGAATGTGGCCTGCGGTTGCATTAGTTAAATCTAACAGTCAATTCAGTTGTATGACTGGATAATTTGGCGGTGTGTATCCTATACAAATTGGACAGGTGACAACGATATTATTCAACTGAATAATTCAAGGTCTCTAGTATTGTTTTGTTTGTTTGTTTGTTTAGTATTCCTTTTTTTTGTTGTGGTTAAATATTGTGAGATGAATATTAGGTAAAGTGAGTAGCTTAACTCTTCATAATAGAGAAATCAACATACAATTGGCATTAAAAACGCATCATTTGTACATTTGAATTGGTATCATTAAATGTGATTTCCATGTTTTTTTATTCCAATTCAATAGCATTAGCATAAGCCACAAAATTGTACTAATCAATGTGATGCACGATTTGTATATTTTTGTTTTTCCTTTACCATTTAAATGAAACGTACTAATTCAATGTGTTGAGTGTGTTCTTTTGGAACATCTCATTTTAATGTGATGATGCATAAATCGGTTTTTAAATGTTTTTTTTTCCTTAATTCTTTGCATTCTATCGTTCAATGCAGTTGTTTGTACATAATCATCATACGATTTAAGTTTAGCACGAACTTATTCCAATGCAGAGTAACTTTATGAAATGAAAAATCTTTATTCCTGGCCAACCCATAAAGAAATCAGTTCAGAAGACAAGTTCACCAATCTCAATTTTTGTTCATTTCCCATTTAATGTATTACTTTTTCGGTTTATTTTTCTTTGGCGAATGTTGAGAAAACAAATTATAATCTTTCCATTGAATCAATTTTAAGTTTTCCATGTAATGCATTGGATTTGTTTTCTTCATTTTAACCATTAATTTAATGTTTGGAAAAAAAAAATCATTTTTTATAATGTAATTCATCGTTACCAATATACTCCTTATAAACATGATTTAAATGTAACCGAATATGAACGTGTTATTGAAAATTGGATAATCGATATCGCAAAATATTTAAGTTTGGGAAAATTAAAACATAAATCGCACGCCATTAAAATGCACACGTTTCTTATTCCTTTTTTTTTATTTTTAATCTCTTTTTCTTTACTTTTACCTTTGGGTGGTTAGGTGGGCATGAAGATGATCATTACCCATTTGTTACTTTTGATCAGAAATTATTTATGATTTTCTTTTCGTACAATCCAGTTGATGTTTTTTTGCTGTTTTATTTTGTAATTACACATCTTGTCCATATATTTGAACTACAATTTTCGCTGAACTCTATAATCTTATGATCGTGTTATATTTATTCATTTAATATAAAATGATTGTATGCATGTTTAGTTGATACACGTTTATGCATTAAACATGATTAATTTACCTTCTGGCAGGAAGAACAAAAATATGGTTTTGTCAAGAATCAAATACTTAATGTGATAATCATTTTGATTCATTCTTTAGAGGTGTTTAGTTAAAGCTCTTTTCCGATTGAATATAATTGGATTTAAGTTTTAAATAGGAAATTCCCTGATTCAACTTTGAATAGATATAAAGAATTGCATTTTAATACGATTAAATTTATCATTTATGCCATTGTAGTACGTTAATCTAGCTTAAATACGAATTGATTTAATGATATAATTAATGAAGAAGCTTAAATGGTAAACTTCTGTCTGTTTGTATTTCCAGTCAAAATTGATATCGTAAATTGTTCCTCAATATGAACTAATTATAATCGTTATGTTTGCGGAAAAAATAACATTCATGTACAACTAATAGTTTTCCATTAATGTGTCACACTGTTTACTTGAAAATACTCCATTCTCTAATGACATTCGTTTTGCTGATAAAACTTTTCCCAATCAACTTCTTCTAATTTTCTGCTGGTTTTTATCTCGTTCTGTTACTTTGATTCAGTCGTCAACAAATTCAATTTGGCCATGGGAATCAATTTTCTATTACGATGCCTTCTTCTACAACTCTACTATATAAAATGTATAACGAAAATAAATTAATACCTTTCTTATTAAATGGATATAAAATAACGTCTGGATATAGAAAATGTCATTCTTTCAAGTGATTAAAAGAAATTCTGATGTAAAACTTGTCGTTTAATTTGTAGATTCTTTGGCATCTGTTACATATTTCACGTTCAATTTTAATTCAATATTTTGTATATAATTTCAAAGTAAAACGTCTTGCAAAATTAACAAAATAAAAATATTATAAGTCGTGAATCAAGACAATCGATAGTTTTTTTCTGTTTTCCTTTATTTTATATTATTTGATTCTCTTTTCAGTTTTCCATACAATTCACTGAAAAGCATCTTGATATTGAATTGATTACGTTTTTCATGTCATTTTGTAACAAGAAAAAATAATTTTCATTGAATATAACCACGTTGGACACAGAGAATAGTGAAATATATTGTAAACCTTGGAAATACAGTGTGGAACGTAATATGATCATCAACCGATAATATAAACGATCTCAATTCCATGAAAAATCAATGGTTGAAAATTAAGAAGGAAAAACAGTAAAGAAAAGTATTCAATTCATTTTCTGTTTTTTATTTGCCAATACATTTTAAACGTTTTACTTTTGTTATTCATTTCATTTTATTCTTTTTTCACGTCGATTAAACTGAAGCATCAATTCTCTAAGATTTTTGCTGTCTTCTGTTATACTTCTTATTTTCCATTACCAAAGATTTGAAGAATTCCAAATGGACACCGCAAAAAGGAATATACAAACAATATTCTGTATACCTTTTATGGATTCAGTGTTATTTAGTCATTATCGAGAGGCATAAATAAGATAAAGTTGTTATAACAAGTTTTTTTTGTTTTTTTTTTTCGCGACTCGCGTATATAATTGGTTCGAGCCAGTGGGTACCATTTAATATGGGGGGAAAATGATATTTATAGAAAACAGAACAGATTCATTTTGGTTTATGTTTGGCCATCCAAATCGTTTTGTATATTTCAGCATTTATATTTCGATTGAATCAAATTTAATGTTATGATGGAAGCAAACATACAATCGTATAAAATATTGAAATGGCGGTGTGGTAACCACAAGAATCTTTAGCTGATGGCTATTAACCATTAAATTTTTGGTTTTATTTATACCATTGCTGTATATCAAAAAACACAAATCTTTTGAATTTCGATTAACTTTGTGGCCCATCCAAAAATTAAGAAAAAGAACAGAACTGTATATGAACAAGTTATTAAAGAAATGAAAAAAAAAAAGATTCGTGGGTTTAACTGAACCGAATTGAACATGAAATAGAGTGGAATTAAGCCACAGGAGGTAGTAAAATTAAGAAGTCATTTACATTTCTTAACGTCTCGTTTTAGAGTTTTCTATACGCATACACGCAAGATAATCATCATATAGTGATTTGAAGGGATTCATGGCTTTTAAATGTAATTACGGTTTTTATTATAATTATTAACAAATGCAGGTAAATGACGATTTGATGATGGTAAAACATTTAAAAGTCAAAAGAAATGGAAGGAATAAAAATTGAATCAGAATCCAATGGTAAACAAGAATGAATTTTAAGATTGCGTTCTAATCAAAACCGGCTCAACGGTTTTCAATTCGTTATGTGACTTAATTGATTTTATATCTTTTTTATATTTTATGTGAAATTGATTGTGCGCGACTTAATTTTTTTCAAAGATGAAGTCTGTAGCATTAACCAAGTAATTTGATATTCTTAAAATACAGGTAAATAAACAGAGAGAGATTGTGTTTAAACAACAAGAAAATGAAATAAACTTTTAATTCTAAATGTTTCAAAAACGAGAAGTACAAACTATAAGAATAAATTGTAATTAACTACAATAGTTATCGTACACAGCCGTAAACTTCTTTCTGTTAAACCAAAAGAAAAAAAATAAAAAGAAAAATGAAAAGAAACTAATAATGAAAATGTAAATTTCATTGCTCCAATCATTTGACGTTTATCTTTGGCACCGTCTTTATTTCCATTCAAGCTGATACCATAACTGACTCTTACAGACAAAATTAAAGCTTCAAGAATCTCATTTCGATTCTTTTCTTATTATTAAAACATTTCATTTACGGTTTTTTTTTTTTTGGATTTCAAAAACTGATTAGTTTCGCTTAAATTAAGTCTACCTTTCGTTTAAATTTTTTTCTTTAACATTTGATTATTTATTGGTGTTCAGGCGTTTCTTCTTACTATTAAATTTTGGTTATATTGAAAATAATTTCAGGGCGAACAATACTCATCCCATTCTATATACGTGTCGTTTTGGGTTATTCATTAAAGAATTAAAGGTAAAATAACGAAATCCATTTATATCATCATTATGGCTGAAAGTTAATATGCCCCTCGCCATATTCTTTGGAAATTTCTGTTTCCACCTTGATTCACCAAATCCCATCATTTAAAGCCGTGCCCTCGTCTAATCAAGCGTTCGTTACGAAACGTTTTCTTTGAAAACCATCAAAAAAATGAGAAAATAATAAAGAAAACAATCAACTGAAAATATAGACATATAAAACTGAGTGACTGAACTATTAAAATATAAAAAATATTAACAGAATAATTTTCTTAATCGTATTCTGTTGGTTTCTTATTTTGGGTGCAAATAAACTCGTTTTCGCGAAATTGATTGATCAACGAATTATTGTTTCGTTATTCCTTGAAGCCATAACCATATTCAATGTGTAGAGAATTTTCCACATAATCATCAACGTCATTTGGATTATCATGAAATTTATGAATTCTTTTTAGTAATGGTTTTCCTTGATGACTTTGTATTTGAACTAACACGTCACGAAGGTGCGATTACACATATTCGCGTTAATAATATCATAGTTAGTGGAACCCTATTTGATGTTTAAGTTCTGTTATAGTCCTAAACAGTTCCGTCAAAATTTTTAACATTTTCGTTTAAACAGAAACGTTTGAATTGTGTTTTTTTGTATTTTAGCAAATTATCATGTTGTGCCACCAAACACCATTTCGTTGGCATAACGAAAAGGTTAAAAACATAACAATATTTTGATGGGTTTTATGAAATATTTAAAATTACATATCCTCAGGTTACAACTTTATAATAAAATCTCTCACTTTTCACTGATTTATCCATAAAGTAATAATCGCATATGTATACCATAAATAGAGTCGATGTATATTTGACTTGGAAATGTAAGAAAACTATGGATGACCATTACCATCAAAGCTAAAGGCAATAGATACAACTTGATGATCACCAATTAAGTGAAGCCAAAATGATGCGGCATTTAAATCTCTATCGTTTGATTACACCTGGAATTCCAATGTTCTATCATTTGTTGATTTCGTTATTTTATATTTCTTTCTTATTTCATTTCCCCAATGTGCTGTCAATAGAAATAGTCAACCAATCAATTTGATAATGATCTTTATTTGTATGTATATACCACAACCAATTATCTATAAAATGATTATGAGAAAAATAAGATATCGATTTATTCTTTTAATTTTCCTCCTGATAGAGTTCTGTCTTTCTGTTTCATTTCATTTGATTTCTACAGGCCAATTACAAATTAAATATTTACATACGCAAATTAGTAAAGTTGAATCATAAATTTTGCGCCTTAACTATTGTTTTATGTTCAATACGATTGAATACTTAATTGAGTTTTTCCAATCTAAATATGAAGTCGATGAACGTATACCAATTCTGGTTTATTTTTCCATGATTCTTAACTAGAATACAATTAGAATATACAAGTGGAATACGTTTATTATCATATGTGATTGAATAAAACGAATATTGTTTTTTTATTACATGAATATTGAAATAATAAAATGAAAATTGATGATATTCTGTGTCTTTTATTTCAATTCACCAATGGTAAGAATATTAAATATCATGATTTTATTACTTAACCTCCATGCCATTTTGACTAGAGATACTTTAGTAGACTTTAAGTCGTATCATAAAAACCACCAATCGGTTACTTGACAATCATAAAATATAAGAATATTGCAAATATAAAATGACAAGAGTTGAATAAATGAAAAACCTTAAGGAAATTGCGTGTACATTGAAATTATAGACTGTACAATTTGAATATATTCATTGTCTATTAATAAAGAAAGAGAGGGAGTGAGAGGGAATTTGTATGTGGAAAAACAAGTGAATTCAATGATAAAAATAAATAAGCAATAATAAAGTAAAAGCTTTTCCAATAAAATTGTTATGTTTATGTTGTGTGTGCGCCCATTCAAATGGTTAAAATTATTGGTATGGTAACAATTTGAACGAAATAAAAAAAAAAACCGAAAGAAAAACCAATCCAAGAATAGAAAATTATAAGTTTTCTTCTGTTCGATTTTACAATTTTTGCAGAAATGAACTAATAGAAGGGTAAACTGAATGTCATACTCAATGCCCAACAACATTTTATTAACTAAACGAAACATTTTGTGTATTTAGTTGTTGGTTTTCCATATTATTTCTTTTCTACGTTTAAAATTGTATATGAATTATTCATAATGAAATAATAACATTTCTATTGAGGCTGTTTTTTTTTCGCAGAACAATACAAAACATAAAGGGAACTTTTACTTAAACAAACTGAATGTACTTGTAAATATGATCAATTTGATAATACATTCATTGTCATTATGGACAAGTAGTCTTATAGTTAATTGCATACTTTCATGTCTATGACTTATTTATAATAATTTCAGTTGAATTTAACTTCAAGATGAAATATTAATTCTATAGTTTTTGGTTAAAATCATAAATTTAAATGAATTCTAATGTGACTCCTACTATTAAAACTTCTGAATTCTTGTGAACACTCCCAAACACGATTTTTCCCTCCCCGAGTGTTTTATGAAAAATTGATTTGTACTTGATTATTCATATTTTATAGAAAAATAAAGAAAAACCATGAATTTCAATAAAAGATATTACGGTGACATTAATATTTTCATTGGATCATTATTTAAATTCATTTTACCTGTAAAATTCAATGTGAATCAATTAGTTATCAGCATTGTTAATGTGAAACATCAATTGAGTTCTTCCGACGCTTTAAATGATTTTCCGCCGTCGCCAATGAAACGATTATCCACAAAGAAAACAAGAGAACAGAATTGGAAGATAATTTTGTGGTTTCCACACACACAATCACAAGAGTCCATAGATAAATAATAAATTATGAAATTAGTTGAATCCAGGTTTAAATCATAACATTATTTCATCCATCATTCTTGATTAAATTATATCGTTATGGCCATTGTTCATTATATTGGTCACATTTGAGTTCATCGGCCATAATTATATTTTCCCAAATGAATGATGAATCCCATTAAATTCATTTCTACCCAAAATAAAAAATGAACCATCAAAATATTGTTACCTTTTAGATCTATCACGATTTTCATTCAATTCATATGAAGGCATCAAAAGACCTACGGTACAATAAATGAATAAAAATTTATTTGTTATTGCGTGAGGAAATCAATTTTCCACCAAAAAAAAATATAAAACAGAAAATATGAAAATGTATTCCTGAAGGTAAATTATTTCTTTTGTGCTGTCAAATAACACTGATGTTGTTATGCTTTTTCTGTCATAAAAACTATGCAATTCAATGACACATATACAAACATCCATGAAAATTAAATTCAATTCCACCAATTGGATGAGCAATTCAAATAAAAATGAAACGGAAGATATTAAATACACTTTTTTATGTTTCTGTTGATTGTGAAGATGTAATTTATAAAATTACATTTTCATTATTTAATTATAGTGATGGCGTTAATTTCTACAATGGATTCATTCGTATTTATATTCATTTTGGTTGTTTTTTGTTAGTTTGACTGCTCGTTATGGTTTTGGTCATAATGTGTTACGTTGCCAGTCTGTTAAAGAATCAATTTAATATTTCAGGGGTGTAAATTGGATAAAAATATGATATTGTGGTGTCTCAGATGTGATTATCTGTTTTACATGATAATTTTATATCTCATCAGCGTAACACATTTCATGAATACCACAACTTTATATTGATAACATATAATTAAATATTGAAGTCCGTTAATGTAATTAATTCACAATTGGTTGTATATTCAGCATAATAATTAGGTGTCAATGGCCATCAAAAATATAAAATGACATGGGAATTGCTATCAATACTTATATTCACGTATTCTTCAGGTTAATCAGTTCATACCGTTAAATAAGTTGATTCAATGTGGAATAAGAAAATGTTAATAAAAAAAACAATTTTTACTGCGTGACCGAAACTAACAAATAAAATGTTTTTTTTTTTCTTTCTCGATTATGATTACCCATTTATGGTCAACATCAATTAATTCCATGCCATTTCATCTATAGCGTTCATCTGTCATAGATGAATGATAAAACATAAATCAAACATTGAAATACATTATAAAATACATAGCATATATGACATGTAATTCTACCTACACAACAACAACCATAATTAAATCATTTACATTAACTTTGCAATTACATTTATAGAAGAAGTGTTTAGTTGTTTGGTGGCAAAGAAACCAGAGCACAATGATTTTCAATGTTTTCATTTTTCTGCTTGGCTTTTTTAAAGTTCACGTCAAATTGTGCGTGATAAAGAACAAGAGAATATCAATGGGTACTCTTATTGAGATAGCTAAAATGAAAATTGACCAGCGGAATTTATGTAACAGAAACAAGAGAATCATTTCATGATGTTCTTTCTCATCTTCTTTTAAACTTTGTGGCTAACACACAACATCCCACCTTGTAAAGATGATTTTCTTTCAATATTCTTCAGTTCAATTTACTCCACACAGTCCATAAGGATAAAACGTCTCCATTTCAATTTCATTCCGATATCGAGTGTTTGTAGCAGCTGAAAGAACTGGTTTCCATTGGCCCCGATTGGTTCATCCACTGTGTCATAATCGAATCGAATGATTCTTATGCCTCTATAGTGAACATGATGATAATTTTATGTATGGCATTTTATGGTTATGCTGCCGCTGTTGTTTCGGTCTCTATACATGTTTAACATTATCAAACTGTCGGTTGTACTGCTCCGCCTCTTATCAGTCGGCTGATTATTTAAACTTTTCTTCATGTTTGTGTTCTTAGTAATGCTTTTTCTTAAGCTTCTTCGACTATTTTTTTCCTTAATATCTGCTGTCGTCTTTCGTACATTTCACTGTAATAAAAGCACTACTCTCTTAGTGTTTCTTATTTTTATCGTAATTTTTCTTTGTCAATTTTTTTTCATTTTATTTTTACTGGTTTGCGGCATAAATTAAGACACGAAACTGAATAAAGAAAAAGGTTTCTTCAACGATAATTGCTGTACATTGTAATTGTGGATGCATTAAAATACAGAAGGATGAGAAATTCCATTTAATTAATTATGTTGTTTTGACGAAATTTTAAAAATTTTTCATTTTATATGATGGAAATCATTAGTTTCGATGGAACAGCTTTTATCAACATATGTTGAACAGTTCTTGTCCTTCAACTGTTATCACATAAATCTTTGGATGCCATCGAAATTTTCATCAAAAAAGAAATAAAAACACTTGGATCTTTTGGTCAAAAATATTCAGTGAGTCATTAATTTATTCACTTTCTTCACAACTTCTTGTGCTGATGGTTATAACAGAGAATGGCCAAATGATTGACTGTGAATTTTCTTATTCTTATTCATGGGTGATTCAATGGTGAAACAAGAAGGCTGATTTTTTATTGTCTGATAGAATTGTTTAATGATTGCAACCTAATAAACATTCCATTCGCTGTTTCATAAGAGAATCATTGATTATTCTTGTGCTTAAAAACGGTCAAATGTTTTAAAAATCAAAAGTTTTATTGTATGATCTTTGTTATTCACCGAGAGAAAGAGAGAGAGATTGAAAACGATCATTGTGTATTGTGGCAATTTGATAAACTGAGAGTGGTATTGCAGACCACCCAAGTTGAATAATTTCGCGTGCGTTTTTGCAAATTCTTCTGGTTGTTTCAGAAACTGAATACAAAACAAAAAACTCTTTCGGTTGTTTATTGAACGCGAACTTCATCGCGTTTCATTTCGTGCAGAATACAGCAAACGTTATTTTATTTTTTAATTCTTTTATCTTTTTTTCCCAAGCGAAAATGGTTAACAAGTAGTATACAATCGCGATTCATCTGAAGGTGCTACAGATTATTGAAGACATGAAGTGGAGAGATTGTGTTTTTTTAGGTTTTCTTTTTTGGTTGTGCTGAAGGAGAAGATTAACAATGCAGACTGCGCGAGACGTGCATCAGTTACATTCCATGAATTTTTTAAAGAAATCTTTTAATGAAGAATAAGAAAAATATTACTTACACATAGTCAATGGGTCCCATATCATCAATATTCGTTCACGGTATTCATATAATTCTGGATGATTTGCAATCCTTTTGTGGTTGGTATTAATTCGCTACAGTTTCAATCGCATTCAAATCTGATCTCCTACGATATTTATGATCCATCTTCACAATCATTATCATTATTATATTTGATACAAAACGCATACAACAGTATTGTTCATCAACTATATAATTAATGATTATTATGCTGCTGTTGAAACATTCTGTTTGTTCCATTGATTTAATTTTTCTTTAAAAGAATCAAATTAATATTAAATCATACACTGAATTCCAGATGCTACCGTTTTTCTACAAATAAAAGATAGAGAGTTAATTAACGTTCACCATATAAGACAACTTAGAATTAATCTGAAACGTTTTGTATTCTTTTGTTTTCCTTAAATAAATTATATTTTACTTTCCGCATTAACAGAAGTGCATAAAGAATACGGAGTTTTTTATAGGAAAGTAATTAAGTTCATTAGTAAATTTCATTGCAACTAAGAAAAGCTTCAATTGAACGTGAGTAGAAAACTGTATTAAGAGTTTTCTTCATAAATCATTATTGTAAGACAAAAAGAAATTTAAATTTCACTTAAAACTATTGACAGGTAAATACTAGAGATTAACTAAGTAAATCTTATTTCGATATTTTCTTTTTGTTTTGAGCAAAAATTTTTTGCCGGTAAAACATGAAAAGTAAAATATGTTTACACCAATCATAACTTGATGATTAACATTTATAAACAGTAAACAGTGAGCAATAAAGATGTCAATAATGATTTGTACATTCATTCAACAATTGACTACTAAGATAATTATAAAAGCTTTTCTTCTCACTGTACTTTATTTCAATTGAATTGAGTGTATGATGCCATTCATCCATGAATATTGTAATTGTAATGGAAGTGTATTACACTTTAATTAAATGAATCCACCTTTCACACTCATCAAAATGTTTAATTAAATACTTGTGGTATGTGTTTAACTAAAAATTGATGTTCACACTTAAAATTTAAAAAAAAAAAAGAAACCTGTGAACCTTTAAATGGCATTAAACTGATTTAATTACATAGAAATTGAACAACAGCAAAAAATGCAACTAATCTTAGGTTCTGTGTATACTCTAGAACTGAATGAAAAAAAAGAGCTTTCAATTGCTTTGTTTTCCAACGTTAAGTCCCAACGAATGAAAATTGCAACGTACGACTTTTTTTTCATTCTGTTCATTTCCCATTACCATCTATTTACCTTTCTTTTATAAATTACTAAAATTACCAGCCACAAAAAGGCGATGTAGAAAAATAAAACGTTGAGGATTTACGAACATATTTAATTAAATTTAATTTATAAAGTCTGCGGTAACGGTTGCCACATATTAATTACATAGTACCATATAACATACCGTTTTTCTTTTTCTGGTTTTATGAAAATATGCTGATAAAATGAGTGTACTGCATTAATGGTACACTCTGTTATATTTTATGAAAAATGTTAAAAATGAAAAAAAAGCAGCAACGCCGAAAAGGATCCATCACCCAGCTAATTTATTTGCATAAATCCAATCCTCATATCCGATTTTTCTTTTTTTTTTTCCTTCATTTTTCTTGTTCTACGGTTTGTTTTATATTAATTTCATTATCTGTTCCATACTCATTTTAATGTTAAACTTTATAAAAAAAAAAAAAAAGAAATGAAATTTCAGCCACTCATCAACGTATAAAAAAAAATCGCTGAACTATGGAATAAAATCATCCAATACTGGGAGGAAAAAAATGTACTACAAAAGCGGTTAAATGCATGCAAAACGAGCATAAAATGTACATCATTATTTATATTATTATGTGTTAAAATAAATCTATGAAAATCGTGCCTTATCTCTATGGTGGCAATACTCTTTTTCCTGACTCTTTTCGTTTACGAAATTAACACTGTTTGGTTTTTCTTTTTTTTTTATATTTTGGAATAAAAAACCGCCTTCTCTATGTTCTCTTATTCATCGGTTACTGAGTTCTGTTTTTTTTTGATTACGTGTATATCGCAAAAACACCGAGTATAATGAAATGTATAAAATGAAAACTGCTGCATAACTAAACCATTTATTTAGCATACCACATTGAATTATATCACACATATATTTTCCATAATGTTACAACGAGGTGAATCAAAACACCTTTATACCCACAGCCAAGAGAAACAAGTCGAAAAAAATATGCTGTTGCTTAATCTGTTTGAACACATCTTCAATTGGTCCCATCGGGTTTTCGTAGACTTACTGACTATACGGTTATTCTGTTACCAATTTGCCCTTATAATCTGTCTTCGCCACAGTTAAACGGTTGAATAAAGCGAATAAATATTTCGTTTCATTCTTTTTTTGTCTGCTACGAACTGTTATCGTAACAAAACCAAGTTTTAAGTACAACCAAATCCAATTATTTTCCATTTAATGGTAATATTTTCCTTAATTTACATATTCCTTTCGGTATCATCATTCTATACACAAAAATTATGTTCTTTACTTGGTTACTACCATTTTTATATGGTTACGTTGAATTCATTAGAAAATTGTATTCAATTAGATGGATATAAAATATATGGAAATGTTCGTTGAAATGCATACAACATAAATTTAATGTGTGGAAGAAGACTGTTAGTTAAGTTCACAAATAAAAATTTTCTTGTATCGGCGAAATTTCTTCTTCGTTTATGGAGGGTGATAAAGGTGATTATGCTTTGTTTATTCATGGATTATTGGATGGGTTTGCTGTGGCAGTCCCTTTAAAATTCAAGTCAAGTTAATTAGGAGTAAGAAAATATATGAAATTTAACTGAATTTTGATTGGCCCAAAAGTGAGTGAGAAATTCAATGAAAATATTATTAGATAGGAAATTGGTGGAAAATATTTTAAGATTTATTAGTGAATTTAGTTGAAAATAGAGTCGGCGTATGACACGAATATTTAAATGAAACAATATTATTTATGGCTGAAATTAATCATTAAGAATCTTAATAGCCGATTATCACGCGCTTTACCTTATGAATATGAAATGAGGGAACAGCAGCTATCATAATATGCTTACACCTACACAGGTTTATATGAAATGAAGAAGACTGGATCAAGAACTTTATCATATCAGAGGCTCAGCATTAACGTTAAATCATTCACATATTTATAGTCATAAATGAATCATAAAATACCATGAATACGATTATCGAATAACTTTTAACATCCAAGTGGAAATCATCGAACAGTCTTCCTTATCAACCACACAAAATCAGAATTTACTATAAAAATGGGGGGGTTAACAAATCTAAATATTTAATTGAAATTTCTACGTAGAAAGTGCAGTGCTCATTGTCTTCACCTTGCAAACAACCAAATCAATTTATTCATTTTACATTATCAATTGATAAATTAAATGAACTTATACACAGGTAAACAATAAACTATGAATTTACTTAACTCATAAACATGTGAATTTTATTTTATTTAAACTCATCAGGATAGGTGTGGAGGCGATAAAAGCCCATTAAAATTGCCAGCAACAACAACTACAACCAAATCGAACTGTAAAAAAGGTGATACTATTGCCTGGTAGTTTTCTCTGTTCGCTTATATATTTCATTCATTATAATATTGATATTTAACATTGCTGTTAAATAAATCTTACCATTTAATTAACATGTAAATTGTTTCAACATTATTCACAATACGAATTCAACGAACGAATATTAAATAATAATATGCTTTAAGTCATGTTTGAATCCCATAAAAATTATCCATCATGGATGTTCCATACACTCTGTTCCACCATTGAATTGCATAAATAAATTATTTAAATAAGATTTCAATTTAGAGTCGTGCGCTAAGAAAATGCGATACAATTTACTTAATTTATTATTTTTTATTTTGTTACTTACATCTTTATCTTGGCATAATTGTGACGCAGTCAAGTCCAATAATCAAGTTGAATAATATTAAAAAATTCATTTAAAATTTAACAGGTAGTTTAGTTTGGATAGGTGAAACGACACAATCAATTTCAAGTGAGCACAAAATTGCATGCAACTTCCAATGGGGGGAATATCCAGTTAATATCATTTCAAACGTAGTTAATTAATAATTACTGGTTGTATTACAGCCAACCGGTGTGTACTGTTAATACATCGTCAATCCAGACATTAAGTCTGAATTACGATGTGTATACTAGACTTCGATTCATCGTCCATTACTTATATATTTAGTAGTTTAAAGAGTCAGAAAGGGAGGGCAATATAAAATACAATGAAAATAAAAATGCCAATTTAATTGAACATCTTACCAGTTATGGTTTGTTAAACAGCTTCTGTGCCAATCAACGTGTTAAACCATCAATCGTTTCATTATTAATTAACCTTCAAGGATTAATTCACACTTTATCAAATTGAATAATTAACTGTTAGATAGTAATAATTTGAATTTCATTTAAATAAATTAATAGAATCACTTAATTGAATTTAAGTTTGCTTAGTTAAAAATCAAAACAGATCTACACTTCACGATCACAGATTGAAACTAAACAAATGATGAAAACAGATTACGATGTGTTATGGCCAATTATTGTTTTGATGCAAAATATTAAAGCAACAGAATAACAATCAATTTACCTTTTTTTGTGTTTTAAAGATCAGAATTTGTGAAAACGGTACGACAACTGATTCATTCCATCAATTCATTTGAGATATTCTAAATGCATTCTTTGAAGCTTAAATTCACTAAACTCCTGAAAAAGCTAATCGCTTTACTGTATATACAAACGGATAAGATACACTATCGTCATCATCAATTTATTCGGTATTTTTCTTTTCTTATGTTTTTATTCGAATATGCATATTTATACGATGAAAAATTCTGGTCAAGAATAAAAATTTACCTTTTACTAGTCAAAAGGTTGTAACATACACGGATTTCAATCTATACAATGATTTTATAATATGAATATCATGTTCCTCAATATGCAATTGAATCTTCTCTCCTGGTTAGTGCCACAAAAAAAAAATACAAGGAAAATAATAAGAAGAAAATCTTTAAGAAAATCGAGAGTTTACAAACAAATCAGAAGGTATTGCAGAATGAATGACCATTAATGTCGTTTCACTTTGGTTAGATATGAATAAAAATTACGGTAAGAATAAGAATACCGCAGTAGATTTTGTTTTTTTTTTTGCTTTTGAGTGAACATAAAAAACTTGTTAAAAGAGAAAATACCGCGCGTGTATTAACAATACAAACAATTATACTGTTGATCGCGCAAAAATTCATTTTTCGTCTTGTGTGGTCCATGAAGAAGCTGTACCGAACGCTTACAGCATAAACGTTATTGATGCATTAGGTGCATTCAGGTAACGATGATTAGTGAATCGAGATAAAACAACTGTGAAGCGTTTCGCGCTTTTTAACAATCTGAAACCAAAGAAGAAAGATTAATTTTCCTCTGTTGCTTCGATTTTATTTTACAATTCAACGGCATACTGATGATTGAATTGCAGTCGTTTTTTATTTATTCTTTTTAAATTCGGAATAAAGTGATCTTTTGCATTAAACATTCAATTGTATTCTGTTTTTCGTTCACGGTTTATACAAGATCATTTAATTTTTCTATTCACATTGAATTAAATCGACTTTTCATTTACATGGCACAACTGATAATGGAAAAGTAATTGAACATTTTTACCGTTCAAAGGAGAGCATTAAAATGTATAGATAAATTAGATTCATTAATCGTTATGCTGCTGAATAGAAATTAAACTTTTGCAATACCATGGTCAAGTTTATTCATCTTTGATGATCATTTCTGTAACGATCATGTGAAAATATTTTTTTTTTTCACTTCTGGTCAATCGAAAAGGTATAAGAACATGAATTTTAACTAAAAAGAGAATCTTTTATTTGAAACATTGAATAACAACAGACATCCTACAAACGATTGTGTGTCTTGTTCTTCAACGGCTGTTGGGATATCAAATGTGAATATGGGACATTCAGTTGTTCAGTTGTCTTTAATTCACACACAAGGAGATTAAATAAATAAATTAAAGAAGATTATTTTATACTAACTGTGGAATCATGTTTAAGGAATCATTAAAGGTATTTTATTTCAATTCTTCTTTTATTTAAAATTGAATATTTAAAATGGGCCCAGGTATCATCATCATTTAATGTTGTGCTATCATATCAACCACGTATCACTATTGGATACTGGTGAGATCATTAATTTTGTAAATAGGTGAGGAGATCACGATATTGTTAGTATCCGATTTTAGTTTTAAACACTGACTAAAATCAATTTTTATTTATATAATGAATTATGAATAATGGTAAAACATAAAAATCGTTTAAACGATGTTTAACAGTTGGGAATCCTTTTAGAATAAAATTCATTGTGTCGGACAAAAGACAAAGGATTCTTATTCTTATCACACCTTGTAATCAAATCCTTTTTCTTTATACATCTTAGAGGTAAATTAATGATATAAATTGATGGTCTCATACAACTGTGAAACGTCGCTACGGTTGGTTGAGAAACCGGTGTGTGCCCACACTATAGCGGTATCGGCTTGAACCGATTCCTACCATTGATGAAATGGACAATGAATTTTGTGAATTCTTTTATTCAACATTGACTTAGTTAAGCGTATTTTAAATATGAATGCCAACAAAATAAAAATCAAATTTAATATGTGAGTGGTGTCATAATATTGAGGCAATCAGCATGGAATTTTTTAAGAATTTTACAATGGTGATCCATACATTCAAGTATTATCAATATTTGGACATTGAAACCATGGATGAGCATCTAATTAAGTTCGTTCCATCTGCCAAAATAATCAATTGTTCTTAAACAATTTACCTGCCGTTCAGGTATAATTCTATTCAACCTAAGACCGTCTGCTAGCTGTCATACACTGAATAAGAATTGCACACACATTGTCGGTTCTATTAAAAAAACCTCATCGTTATGTGCTATGAAACTGATATCCATAGAGAATTGGTAAACGCACCAGTTCATTTAACAGACAAAGAATCACTAAAATCAACTACAAAATCTTGCACATTTCCAGTTAAAAAAATCTGTTACACGATCATGTATGAAAGAATATTGTTTAGCCACGGATTACAACGGATTAAAAAGCTACACATAAGAGGATTTTTATTAGAGAAAGACAGTCGAGTGAGGCAAAATGAAAAAAAGGTTAAAATGTATGTTGAATGTTAAAGGATTTGCATAAATCGGCACAGTATGTATCATGGCACTCATTATACACAATCCATAGGTAAAAGGATTAATTTTTGGATTTTTTATTTTAAAAAGAAAATCACTGTATGGCCACTTCATATCCATTTAATTCTGTGAAAGTTATTTTTTTTATCGTTGCATTCTTTATGGTACAAAGGACTAGAATAAGATTATAACAAATTAAATAAAGAAGATAATCTTTAAATTTTCTTTAATGATTTTGAACATCAATTGAATGAAAAATAAATTTACATAGTTTTTGTACGCATAATTTGAATATTTATTATGATTTAAATCGAAATGTAAATAAATCATCTGAATAAAAAAACAATCTACAATTAATTCTCATATAAAATGGGTTGTTAAATAACAAGTAATTGATTACAATGACATTTGGTTACCAGAAAAACATTGAATTACATCCAATAGTTTCTTGAAAAAGTACTGTGGTAATAATCAGGATAGTTTTTACATGAAAATATTAACAATTCTCATTGCTTCAGATTCATTTAGTTAAAAATTCAATACAATAAGTTACACGTATCAAAGTACCTGTAATTTGATTATTATATTACCAATGTTTCCCATATCATTTTAGTTCTGTCTAATGAACTTATAAATAGAACGTTTGTTCGCATGACTTCTTTGCGCGTACACAACTATTCGATTACCAAACCGTTCAATGTGTCATATGAAATTAAAATAAGAAAAAAAAAATCAAAAGAAGTTTAAGTTAACTAAGTTGCATGTTCACCAGCATCATTCTGTGTTCTTTGAGACGATTTTTAGTTATTTATTTTCCTCTTAATTTTCTCTGTTACCATTAATGGCTGACACAAGTGAATGATCTTGTATTTTCAAATCGAATGAAAATAAACAACACTCACCTACAAATGCGCGTTAAACTGATACATAATGTAAGAATAATTTTTTTTTTTTTGAAACAGATAGAATGATAAAGAAGAGAGAGAAAGAGAGAAGTAAAGAAAAACAAGTTAAAAAGTAAATGCAAAGGGAAATACAAGACAACAAGAACTGATCATTTAATCTTTTCATTCACCTTACTGTGTATGATGCGGCCATACAACAAACGTATAAGGTGTGGCTTAATGGCTTAATATTAAAAAAAATATAAATTTAATATGATTTCGCGATGATACAATATCATGATTATATGATAATAATGCTGTTGTTCAATATAAATGTGTCCAATATCTTTATAACGTAATACCTTTCAACCTTTTACCAATTTTGCAGAACATCAAATTATACCAATCCATTCAATATTTGGATTATTCATTTATTTAAAAAATAATTCAATGATTTCTTTTTATTAAAAATAACATGAAATTGCTATTCCCCAAAAAACAGTGAAATATAAAACATCATCAATGAATAAACGTGAAAACTGGATCTCCAACAAAATTAATAAAATAGCGTTGATAAAATGCGTGAGAAAATGAAACACCTGAAATATTGATGTGTTACGTTTTAATATTAATATTAATTGATTGTCTATGGGATTATAATTGAGCCAAATGTCACGTTAATCGGTACTACGTTGAACGTTAGAAAGAGATGGTATTCGATTGCCATATACATATAATTATGTACATACCGATAACATTAAATGGCGTTTAATAAACCAGAAAATTAATTACATTCATCGTTTTTGATAACTATGAGAGATTGTACCATTAAATAGTAGTAACACAATGATAGTATTCATATGGTATAGTGATAGTGTAGCCGATAACGAATAGGCGAAAAGTCAATAGCAAATTGTCTATGTATTTAACATTATCATTGGATAAAGTACAAAACAATTTATTATACAAAGGCCCCCATTATTAATGAAGCCACACACCGGACAATCATATTAATTCATTAGATTCAACATTATGAATATGAATAATAATGAAAACAAACCATTTTTATTATAGTTTTGTTATTGTATCTTTCATGTTTCGGAATAATTTGAATATAAAAAATACCGAGAGAGTAATAGACCTGAGTGGCCATTGAATAGTTTTGATTATTTTTTATTTATAATTCATATACTCATATCATTATATTCGATTAACAAAGTCATTATGAAGCCGAGCACATAATAATAATCATTGTGTTTGAATTAATGAGATTTTAATTTTATGTATGAATGATAAACATGAATATACCATATTATATGATTCAACTATATTAATAGATGGAGTTATATATGATACAATCATAAATATGATGGTATGTTTTATTAGTTCTAATGTGGCCCAAAACATTAATATGTCAGTCATTTTATTTTCTATCGTATCATTTTAAATATCTATGATTGGTGTGTATTCAATTTTATATCTATCATTATTTTAAATCTAATTTTGGTGTAATTTTAACCAAATTGAATAAAACACCCATATCATATATACATACATCATGATGATATTCAAACATTAAATTAATACAAAAAGCTCACATTATTATAATAACATCAATTTTTATTTTAACTATAAATGGTTAAAGGCGAACTCTTTTAATATGATTGACATCCGACCATTGGAATGTTGTGTATTCATGTCACTGTAAAACCAAAAATTATAGAAACACAACAGTTAAATTAATCATCTTTAAATTGACTTGAAATGACATTAACCAGAAGTTAATAAAATTCTAATTGTATTCTTATGTAACGGAATATGAAATTTTTATTCCTTTTCTATAAGCACACGGCAACGGCTCAGGAATTTTTCTGCCATTCATTAAAGAAACATTAATTCAACATACAGAGATTACATGAATCTTTTAAATATGTGACACATTTTATTGTTCCACAGTTCTCTATCCCATCGAGTTCTTCTATATTCATCGCCTGTTTATGACTACAAATCACACACTGAGCCAAAAAGGTAATAAATTTTCAAATTTCTTCGACTACATTGTTATGGAAAACCACAAAACTTTGGGTGCCTTCATTAGACAAGAAACTGTAAGTGTATCCATGTATTGCTCACCTTTTGTTCCTTTCATTTTACCCGGTTCATCTTCTATAGTTGTTCAGTGATTCTAATGTAAATTCAGTTTTTGTTTCTCCTTCTCATTTTGCTCAGTTGGTATTATTGATACCATAACGTTCTGATTTTATCTAAAAAGAGACTTCATGTTATCACAGTCGATAATTTAGCGGTACAACAAATTCATTTAGATTTTTTTTGTTATTGGAATGTGTATGGCCAATGCATAAGGACAATCTCTAATTGTGATTGAATATAAAACTGGTACATACTTTAATTCGATTCTATTGTCATTTACATTTGTTCGCACTGGATATTTTGTAGTAAGAATTCCCTATTGAATTGTTTATTGGTTCTTCTTGTTACCCTTGTATCCGATTCAAATCCTAAATTTCTTTCATTATTGCACAACATTTGATTTGAAAAAAATGTAAATGTTCACCTTGAAATTCAATTTTCAACTTGTAATTCTGTTACCAATCGATTGTGTTATAGCATCTCCATTTTGAATAGAATATTGTTGATTCCTTTCGTTTATGTGATCATTAAATCAATATGATCTTTACGGGGATAAAACGCAGTCATCTTTATACCAAATTGAACGCAAAGGAATCACCTTTGCCGGATTGGTAATTGTGTATTTACCATTTTGCTGCTCAGTTAACTTTCAACAGCAATGATAAAAATCATGTTGTGATATTCATTCCATTCGATTGAATTTAGTTATTTCAGTTGGAGACATAAAATGCGTACACCTTTGGCGGTTACATGGATCCATAACAAATAAAATAAAAACATTTCATTATTGTTTCTCTTTAACGTTTTATTAAAACAAAACAAAAAATGGAATAAGCTGTTTGCCAATTCAACAATTTAATGAATACAAT
This sequence comes from Coboldia fuscipes, assembly GCA_001014335.1. NCBI lineage: Eukaryota > Metazoa > Arthropoda > Insecta > Diptera > Scatopsidae > Coboldia > Coboldia fuscipes. The sequence continues at coordinate 261,973 of JXOR01000460.1, read as the reverse complement.
CAACAATTCAGGTAAATAAAGCACAAAAAAAACGGTGTATAAAATCCTGTATATCGTGAAACGATAACACCATCAAGTAATGGCCTGAAATTCCTTAAACGAATAAAACTCAGAGAGGGTATAAGAAATACAAATGTTTCAAGAAAATCTAAAAACGAACTAGAATATAAATTGGTGAATAACTCGTGTAACATACATATTGTGTTATATCAAACTTTGTCTTAATTTAAATTCCTTAAAACAATTGAAATGAGACAGAGAGAAAATCCCATTAAAATGTTATGGTTCATATGCATCATTTAAATAATTCTTATTATTGATAATTGTATAATCAATTAACATTGTTTCACACAACTAAAAACACTGCCAATTTAATTAGAGAGTTCACATGCAATTCATTAGTGACTAAAATACCATAGTGTAATATGATAAAATTTAATCATAATATTACACCAATTAAAACCTAAACTCTATTTATGTTGTACGAGAGCATAAATTATTCTATCGGAAGGAAATTCAATATATAAAATCCGTTATACAGGCAATTCTTTTAACTGATTATTATGATTTATATATGGAGTTTTAATCACAAGAATAATTTTTCATTTATTGAAAATCGTGATTACAAATTTTCTAATAAAATAAAATATTTACATGCAACAAATTTCGCATATTCAACAATTTCTTCTCGTTAAATGGAAATGTATAAAAATAATGAAGTATATTATGATAGTGTACCATGTAACACTCTATTCATTTTAACTCTATTGCTCTTCAGTTAAGTTTTCTTTTCTTACCTTTAAAGTTTAAACGATTTTCATTCTGAGATGGTGCACACCTTTACCAGAGATATGAAATTACAATATTATAAGAAGTATAAGATAGAATTTAATGAGGTAACAAAAAGGTAAGTAAGTGACTTTAAAGTTAATTCAGTTTTCCTTATATTTTGCTTTTTTTGTGATACAAACAATTCAACTCTTTTGTATCGATTATAATTATGTTCATTATTCTTATAACAACTAAAAGAAAATCAAAGTATTTTATTATGCAAAATCATCGTTTAAGATAAATTGGTTAAATGTATTACATAAAAATAATACAATTTGGCGGTCTATTTGAATTGAAAATTTTTTTTATTCTCATTCCCTAAAAGTTTTTTTTTTTCGATTTTCTGTTTCAAATTTAAAGGAAAATAACAAAAACTAAGGTAAAAGAAAAATGAAAACATTTTTATTATGTTGTATTTATGGCATTGTAAAAACCAATCAGTTTTGTTTTAAAATCAATACGATTTCTTTCATTTGCTATTTTTGGTGGAAATCTCATACCAAAAAGTCAACGAAAAGAAAATTTTAACGGATACACAAATTGAAATTAAAATTTCATGTACTCATTTCATTCAAAATATGCCTTTATGTTTCTTTATTTGTTTGCTTAATAAAACTCAGTTAATAATATGAATTTAGTCCATTGTTAGATTATGTGTTGCTTTAGCTTAAAAGAAAAGCTAAGACAACAAGAAGATAAAGAGCTTTTAATATGAACATGGTGAAAAGATCTTATCGTACACCTTTAATGTTTTCCATTGAACATTTACATTATGAATTTGTTTTGATTTATTATATGAAATAAATAAACGTATACTATTAAGTTTATTGGTAATAACCGTCCAATAATTGGTTGAATTTATTTACATTGAAAGTGGAAAACCGCAGAATTTAAAATGACAGATTTAAATAAATTAAGTATTTAATAAACATGTTGTGATCAAGTATCACATGGACATAGAACATTGTCATACAATGTATTAGATAAAAATCATTAATTGAATTTCTTCCTTATTGAGAGAATCCTCCACTCTGACACAATGGTAACTTAAGTAGGCGGTTTATATTCAAGGTATTCGTGTTCTAGATTTCTCTTTTAACATTTTATGGTGGTTTTTCATTTGTTAAATTTTACCCTGAGACACTTTAGTGTTACCTAATAAATTGTTTTCTTTTTATAAGAAAACTATTTCCTGGTGTGTCCGTGATTAGATCAACATAATTACATAAACAAACGAATCCAAAATAGCAGAAATAATAGACAACAAGAGAAAACAAAATCAATTTCCTGAGCCCATGCAACGAAAAACTACAAATAAAATGTATTTCAATTTTTATTAATCACAACACCAATAGCGTGAGAATATTTGAATCTTCCTCAATATGCTTTAGATCTAATGCCGATTAGAATTTACCATTATTATGTATTAAAAGGAGATAGTTTTAGCCTTTTATAGGGAGGCATATAATATAGAATAGATCAATGGATTGCTCTATCCAAAGTGCCTTCCATTTATCTATGCCTCATGCAATCATGTTGCAGATGAGATGCCACAGGCCAATACAATTCTTTTATTTAATATTTTCAGTCAAACAAAAGCTTCAAAACATAAATATTTTCATGTACATGAAAAACACCAAAAGGAATTATAATAAATTTTCACACTTCACTTCTTAAAAATGAGTGAATTTATCAAAATGCCCATTGAATGATTATAAACAGCAAACAAAAAATAATATTTCATTTCATCTTTCGTGGTTGTTTAATTTAATTGCTATACCAACGGTGGTAAATGCAACAGTCTAACACCATTAAACAATCATAAAAACGATGCCATTATTTAATTAGCATTTTATTAATTCAATTTTATTATGAAGGAATATAAAGAATTCTGGTTATCTGTTATGTTAATGGCTATTAAAGTATAGGTTTTCATTAACCATCATCCTATCAATGGATACACCATTGACCATTTTAATCAGCAAAAAAGAAAAAAAAACCATTGCATGATTAACAATTTCATAGTACTAAAAATGATCATCATAGTTAACGACTTATGACAGAAGATACCGCACAATTTAATAATAATAATGTTGAATTGAATATTCACATAAACATTTTCATTAGAAAATTTATGTTGAAGTGTAGTGTACAGCCCCATCCAAAATGGTATTACCTTAATTTGTTTATAATGAACTGAATATATGTTTAGTGTAACCAAACATTTAACTACAACAGACAATCATCAAATAACATTTTATAATAAGCAATGGTGACTATGAAGAATAAAGTCCTAACATATTCCCATTTGAATGGTGGTGAACATACAACGTAACCCATTCAATTTTCATCCAGCCATCAAGGTGTTAATGATGTTTGCATTGAAGCGTAGACAATTACATTCAATAGATCTCTTATTATCTTTCATTTTGGCTATTTAAAAAAGAATTCATTGCGTTTTACAATTTAAACAGAGTAATGTAGTTTTTGTAATTATTTTTAACTGAACAACCAATACAGTAACTGAGGTAGCCACTAAAATTGTATGTCAATTTTTGTGGTCAATAATTTCTGACTATTAGGCCTCCAAAATCAATAGAGATGGCTCCAATGTTAAACTAAATTATTATGGATTGATTTGTCTAATGGTTAATCGGTTACCACATACACACAAAAATATTATTTTAAATGAAACCCAATGTGATGTTTAGCATTAACATAAAACTGTCTTCACGTAAATCATCCAATATGACTTTATCTTCATTGGTATTTATTTAACCATAAATGGATGACTAGTTTTGTTATTTTAAATATTTTACCTATAACTATTTTATTAATCAATCAGATGGTTAAGTTCAACGTATAAAAAATACAGAAACTAAATAATAAGCTAATAACACGGCCGATGTCTCTAATAATGTTTGCATTATTGATTGTTTATTATCCATGCCTTTATTTGTTACCAATTGGCGCACTTGGCTGTGGTTCGGTATTTCACTATTAAATTACATTTGGATCTTATAAAATCATTAATTATGTGTGCAATACGAGTGGTTTAACCAAGTAAATACAATTGCTATTTACCAATTATGGGTATTAAGATACCTTGCAGCCTAACACATTGTATCAATACAGTAAAAGAGAAAAACAATATTAAACTCGCTAGCTAATTAAAAATTCTTTGAAAGAAATAAATCACAATAATATTTTTATTAAGAAATCATTTAATTCTATTAGAGTAACTGCAGAAGGTGAATACATTCGCCACTTTATTTAAGTAATACAGCCGTAAGTCTTTCTGTAATTATCTGTACAATATGCAATTGTATTCCATAAATGAAACACCTTTTTCTTAATATACCAAATCAATGGAATTTTAACGTGAAATATTCAATAAAATCTAATGTTAATAATGAAACAATGTTATGGCTATAAAATGTTAAATTACAATGGCGAACTTGTGGAAAATTTATTCATCAATATTTAGAATAGAAACTAATCAAATGGTTAAATATAAAGGTAAAATTGATCAAATAAATAAGATAAAGTAAACAAGACTTTATAACTGATGAAAATTAAAAGTTTGTAATCATCATCCATTTAAGGCAAATAAACATTTTAATTCGATATTTTCATGTAATTCAATTGAGTTTTTAACGTATTTCTTGTTGAATTACTTAAATTGTCCTATAACAGCAGAGATTTGTGATTTATACAGAAAACAAAAAAACCAAATTGAATAAAAAGCTATCAGAAGCAAAAACCACATATGATGAAAATGGAAGTGATGAAACGTTGTCTTTACCCAATCGAAACGAATCGATTAAGATCGCACAATAAAATCCGATAAATTTGTAATTGAATGTAACATACGAATATAATAAAATTGTGTTTGAATCTATGATTCAATTGCAATTGAAAAATACCGATTAACCGTTTCCCATTTCGCACATAATTTAATTTTGCACCTTAGACGGTATTCGATGAATTCAAGTGTCATTAAATTAAATAAGTACTCACGATTCAATATATGAAATGGTAGGTCATTCTGATCATTTTTATTTTTGTATTTTAAAGTCAGCAATTTAGTTCAATGATCATTTAATTCTTTACAATTTCCACGATTCGCAACGCCTTGGGGGTTATGCAGCTCAATTGATTGCAATTCAATGAATTAAATGATATTGCTAGAAGATATCATAATATTTCTAATGATATTACTTCATTTTACCAATAATAATGTAATCAAATATCCATATGAAATTGACGCCTACAACGTTTCTATTGGTCCAATGATCTTCTAAATCTTCTTCTTTATCAAAGTTCATCTTTTATTGTTCCAAATCAATGATCAGTAAATTGATATATTCCTGTGCCTATAAGAGAATTCAATATAGAAATGATTATTCTGTCTAAAAATAAAACATTTATCAATTGATATTTGATTAAATCACAAAAATCCACATTATAATTAACTGAATGGAAATAATAAAAGAATAAATAACTTAAAACTCGTTTAATTAGACAATAAATGCAACTAAAAACCGACAAGATTCCATAATTGGTTTGTTTTATTAAATGAAAACCATACTTTATTACGTAAAAATATAAAGAAGTTAATGGTTTAACGTATAAATCTATTAGTAGTTTATCTACCGGATGGTGTATCAACTTACAATAATTATTTGTTCATTTAATTTATTATAAATCCACATCTCATTAAACGTATTTAACATTCATCAAAAGACATAAAATGGAATAATAATATTTTTTATTTGACGTTGTTATCTCATCTTACAAATCCAACTTAATTAAAATCAATGATATAGTGATACCTGTTCAGTGTACTTAATATAATCCATTAGTTAAATCATTTCATATACCAATTAATAAATTAATTTTCATAGTAATTTTTGATGAATTAATTTAACTGGTGAAACAAGCAATAACACATTTTGTTCATGTTAAAGTAAATACGATTTATTAATATACAAATCATTGAATGATGTTTTTTTTTTTATTTATTTATAGGTAATATGAAACTGGTCAAAACAGCAAAACAAATCTGTTAACGTTCATATTATGACTTGTCGCAACTAACCCCGGCTACTTAATCTTATAAGTAGCTCATCTGCTGTATATTCAATTTTAAAAATTTAATTGTACAATTTATACAACAGAATCTGGTAAACAAGAATCATAAATTGAAAATTTTAATCACGTATTGATATTTAAACTGTATAATGAGGATTTTGTCATAATTACTACTGGTTGACCTTTTTCTACCCTCCAGGTAAGACGATACATCTCTTGTTAAAATTCCAATTGATTATCGAACTCACTTTATATTAAAAACCAATAATTATTGTCCAATTAATTTCATTGATTAACTGAAATCAATATTTAATGATCTCTGCCTAATTAAATTGTACCAATGATTACGCAAACAACCGATATGATCCAATTTCACCAAATAAATAAAGATCAATTACATCTGACTCACTGCATGTTAACTTTCAACTATTTCAATCAATAAGACGTAAAAATATTCATTAATTATATTGGAATGTGCATTTCTCATATAAATAATAATAATTTTATGTTTTCAATTCAATTCAACACGGTAGAAATAAATTGAATGAATTCATCAAAGGTGAAAAGTTTATATAAAGCTTTTTTGGTTTAGCTACGGTATTTTATTTCTCTGTTAAACAGTTCGTTTGATGTGTTCATAAAATGTGCGTTTAAAACAGTTGAATGAATAAACATACAATTTTGATGTCATATGAGATTTACTTAAACCCCATCCATAAGATAGTATGTGATAAACAGAGAGAGAAATATACAACACCACACCAGGTTAATTCGAAGAGAGGTAATGATTTAAACCAAAAGACTCTAGTGGATCCTAAAACTGATACGCATACGATTCTATCATGTGTGTTATATTTTAATAAAACTGTAACATGAAACCCAGCCCACTTATCGGGTATCCATGTAGCCACATTTACCCAAATCAGAATAAAAATATGAATAAAACAACTACATCCAACAGTCAACTGTATATTTTATGATTCTCTTCTGTATCCAATTGACCAGTCGCGCATTCTATTCTTCTTATTTTCCATTCAACAAAGAAGAATCAAAATCAGTGAGGAGATGATGCTGTAGCGCATCAATTGAGAGATTCACATTTTTTTTTCTTGCCTCATCTTCTTTCATTTTTTTTTCTCTGTTGTTCATCTCGGTTTTTACACGAAGATTGAATCATCTATTCCCTAATATTAAGTGTTCTTCAACAAGAATGCTCCGACGGTATGTGTAATATAATCAAAAATCATTAGATCTGATTCGTTTTGAAAAATAGAAAAACTGTTTCCCCCGAAATGAAATAATCAAAAGGAATTCGATACGATTTCTTTAAGGGTGCAGCTCAATTACTAGCCCCTTTTTTCATGTACGAGTGTGTGTATGTGAATCGGTATTGTGCGTTTGTGTATGCAATCTAACATTTGTATCGTCCTGACATCATCCCTCTCGTTGCCAAACGGTAACCCTCTGTAAGGGATACGTTTTCGATTTTGTTAGTGTTTATGATCTCGTTACCTTTTCCTAATTTTTCCATGTTCAAATATTACCGACTGTTGTGCGCATAAACTGAAAATCTTGTTGGATTAAATGTTGATTTTTTATTGTTTGCTCATACAACTGATATGTGTATTTGTATTTATTTGTTTTCTTTGCTACTCATTTCATATGGTTTGTTCATTGGATAAAATAGGCGTTTATTTTTTTAATATAAAAGATTTTCTTGTGTTGTATGGGTGTACTAATTCAACGATGTAGCATAACTTCGGCTTTTCCATATTGTTGTTGTATATGTTTTTCTTCTGTTTTGCCTTTTATTTATTTTATTTTCTGTTGTTTTTTTTTTACCATTTTCGTTCAATTTCAATTCGTTTTGAGTTCCAGAGTATACCCTCATGTCGGATGGGTACGGATAATAGAGATACAAAAAAGTTGAAAAAAAAAATCATGTCTGAGACCAGTCAATTTTGAGTTCTCACTCAACTGTCGTTCAGATTACAGGTGATATTGGACCGTGTCACATCATCATTAGAGTGCTCTCCTCATTGACAAAACTATTTCGTTGTTATAATAAATTTTAATTCGCCTTTTATAAATCTATTTTGTTATTTTTCTTAAAAGTGTGACTTAAGAATTATTTTTAAAGTTCTGGAGACGACAAATTAATTTTCTTTTGGGAATATTTAACAAATATTTGTGTGTTTGATATGAAATACATTAAACGGAAATATATTTTCCAATAATTTTTGCTAATTTTTAACAGTGTGAAATTGATTTTAAATTAAATTGTGTTTTATTAAAAAGTATATTTGAATTTTTATGTGGATTTTTCTATGAAACATTTTGTGAATAATACAAAATTGGATTATTGAATGAAAATTTAAAGCAAACAAAACGAGGTTTTATTAATTTTGTGTGAATATTTTAAATAAAATGGCATTAGAAGATCGGTGTAGTCCACAAAGTGCACCAAGTCCACCTGGTGTTCCTCATTCACCTCAAACAATGCTAGCAACACCAAATTCATGTGATATGAATTCATATACAACACAATGTGAATTGTCATTAACCGCAAATGATCAAATTACAACAGAATTAACGAGTAAACAAGAACCATTAATGGATATGGATGATGATATTGATGAACAATGTGATGATATTGATCATCCGCCACAAATTCAACCCATTAGTTTTTCAATTATGAATATTCTAAGTGATAAATTTGGTGGCCAAATCCGAATGAAATCATCGAATGAAAGCCAAACAAAAAAAGAATCATTATTTCGTCCTTTTGAAACAACCGAAATTAAAACTGAACCATCACCAAGACCACCGTTTGGCTTAAAATCATTATTAACTGAAACCCAATTGGCACAAATTCGAATTGCTCAAGCCCTGGAATACAGTCGAACACATGGAAATTATTGTACAGAAATTCCTGATGTACGAAATCCATTATTTTCACCATTTACAATGGCATCGTATCCAAAAATTCATGAAGAAATTATGAATAATAAAAAATACCAAACAACTAAATTAACAGAAGCTGCACTATCAAAGATACCACCGCTTGGTGGTTTATGTAAAACCGTATCACAAATTGGACAAGCAATTATTGGCAATTCAAATTTAATAACGAAAAATGATGTGATGTCGGCTACACAATCATCATTATTGGCCGATCAACAACAACAGCAATCAACACTTTATCAACATGGTAGTCGTGATTCTGGTATGGAATCAAGTGATGATACTAAATCAGAATGTAGCAGTACAAAAGATGAGAATGGACAAAAATTATGGCCAGCATGGGTTTATTGTACTCGTTACAGTGATCGTCCAAGTTCAGGTAATTATCCAAAAACACAAAAATTCTGTTCATTTGAAATCATTTTAAAGTACAAAGTCACTTGTCTATTGGTTAAGAAAATTGTATGGAAGAAGAACAAACTGGTGGAGTCATATACAATAATTTAATTCCATTAAAATCTCTTAAAATCCCATAAAGTTCAATTTAACCAGCGATATAAATTATCGTCTGATAACCAGCCAAACACAAAACAATAATTTACAGTACAGTATGACAACCCATAAATGAATTTTTATCGTGGTTTTTAGTTCATAAATTGTTACCAGAAATACTATCACTTCATAAAATTAAAAAAAAAAATTTTAATTTTATTGTAGTCTTCAAGTGATGGAAAACAAAATATTAAAAGAGAGTTAGACCCTTATGTGGAGGGAAATTGAAGTTAATCAAAGACAAAAACAGTTTATTAACTTGATTGTGTGCAGGACGCGTGTTTATGCCATTGTAATCATTATGATCAATTAATTATATTTTATGATCTACTATCAATCAGAAAATTGAAATGAATTAAAATCTGTTTTTAACAACACTGATTACCATAACATTGGATGATAACTAATTGAATTAATTGCTTATGATTGTCATTATTCAATGAACATCAATCTTATCATATTCATTAAAAATTATAAAAGATGTAGGGAATAAAGAAAAATCATGTGGCTAATTGAAATTTATAGCTCATTATAAAATCATGTTCAATGAAAGCCCAGGAGAAAGTGATAAGTTTATGGACAAATTAGCCCTATTCTCTACTTACACGTTATTACATTATGAGATGGTGTCATCACCAACAAATTAAAAATCTTTTTATTTTATTTTTATGAGTGTATGGTGTATCGATAACTGATATTTTGTTTTGGATAATTAAGTGGAAATTTAAGTGATACTGAGAGAAAGATCAGCAAAATTCAAGATTATGAGGGTTAAGATTATTGAAAAATTATAAACGAATGGTGCTTACAATGTCAATCGTGAACATGATTTTTTTGTCTTTTAGTGTTTCTTAAAGATTCCTGTTTAAAAAGCTATAAAAATAGAATCAAAACATTTCAAAAAAAAAAATAAATCGATGTCAAACATTTTACATAGAAATCATTAAAGAATTCAGTCAACTTGAAAGAGATCATGGATCAATACTTAATGTTTTTCGTACAACTGAAGACAGATTTATAATGTTTTACATTTTACTGTAATCAATTACCATTTGATTCATGGTTAAGGAGTACATGAAGAACACTGTATCGTTTGAATGAAATTACCAGCAGTGAAGTAATGAACAACAGTTAACAAATGATTGCATCTTAAATCATTGTATACAGTAACTAATTAGTTCATTGCCAAATTATCTTTCTTTTGAAATTTAATGGTCAAGCACAATACTCTTCTGTACTCATCACATTGAAATCAATTATCTGTTAACGAATCCAAAAACTTACTCTTCAATTTCATTGAAATTGATCTCTGATTGTAGTAATTACTTGAACTGAATTACACAAAAAACTTTAAGACTTTTAAATTGAGAATGAATTAATTTTGTGCAAAAGAGAAAGAGATATTAATTTTCCCTTTGAAAACTTTGAAAATTATTGATTTCAGTTTATCAAGGTTGTGTACTACATGAAAAATTGATAATTAATGGATAATTGTAATTGAAATGAAAATTAAATAAAAAAAAAAAGAAACACATTAATGAACATCATGGTATACTTAGTATTTGTTGAACACTTGTAATAGCACCCCTATTAATATTTCAATTACCATTCTACATTGCAATGAATTTTAACTATAAAATTACTCCGTTTCATCCCTGGTATGAATAAACCTCATACCAATATCACTGAATTTGGGGTGCAAATTGAAATGAAAATTTTTAAACGGTTTTTGTATAAAATCGCATAAAATAATGTACAATTGCTAATACGGTTAATTCATAATGTATTAATTCATGTACTGTATGCTAATTGCTATCCTATTTATTACAATATTAAAATGGTTAAATGATGTACAATTAGTTATACCATTTGTGACCATATAATGAATGAATTGGTTTTCTATTACCACTTTTAGACTACAATTAAACTCCACCATTTAATTACACTGTATGTCGCTTTAAAATGAAAGCAGTACCGGTCCCGCACTCTACAACAATCATCATTATATGACACGTATAAATGTAAAAATTATGTTTGATTGATATATGAAATTAAATGAAATGAATGATTGATGAAGCACCTGATATGTTTAGTTAAATGATATTACCATATCGATTTAATTGAACTAGAAATACAATTACACATTGGAATATCATCAAAGACATAATTAGTATCCTTTATTAGCTGTCATTGACAGATATACACACTACAATAGAAATTATTATCATTGATCTAGCAACAATGTTATTCAACTCAATGGAATTTCAATTGAAGATGAATTAATTTTTCAGTTAAACTATCCTCACCTTACAATTGGATATTATAAATGTTTAAATAACTCAATTGTATTCAAGAGGTTCTACTGAGTAGGTGAAACAAATTATTTCCATTTAGAAATTTATACAAGAGGGAATTCTCAGATATCGTGAATAAAGTGATTGTAATCCAAATGAAATTATGCCATTAATGGAACACGGTATCTTGTTAATACCCATCATAGTAATTAATATCAATAGAATACATGAATCGATTTATCTATTCAATTGGTTCATTCAACTGAAGTTTCTTTAAAAATTCCAAATTGAATTGATACGAATATTAATTTCGATATCGATTGAATTAAAATCGTAACATAAAGATTACATTAAATAGAAGTGGAAATCTAAAAACAAATAAATAGATTGAAATAGAGTTAATGTTCTATCACCCCCACAGCATAGTTGATGTATAGTGATAAATTCATTAACGGATTTCACCTCTCTCTCACTTAGTGATAAGGTCGTATTTCATATCTGTGGGTGGTTTATAAGATGATCATCTTACAAAGATGTTAAAACTCAATGTAATTTCAAATATTTTTCTCCATCAATAAATTGGAATCAATGAATAATTTCAAATTCTAGTTTCACTCAATAATCACATTTAACTTGTTTGAATTTCATCAGAAATTCATTACCGTTGAAGAGTTGCTACATCATTTCCCTTGTACTGTATCAACTTCAGACTATTTCTACAATTCAATGATCACCCAGAAGTCTTGAATATTTTAAAGAAAATCTCGTTCGTTTTTTTTCTGTTTTTTAAGAGTTACAAATTACAACATTAAATATTAATGAATTCTTGTGCAATTAAACTTTAGTTGAAACATATGGCTGATATTTTTATAGTTTAGTCATATTGATTGATATGGTAGCACAGGTACATTTTCGTTATGGATTAACAAAACACATAATTCTAGGAAACACCTCATGAATAAATATTATGTATGTCTAGAACAGTTCACCATCAATTGATGGACAATTCATGATGTTAATTAGCACTCTATTCTACATGCGGTGATATAAAACTACTAACATGACAAGTTTAATTATTCTTGATTGTCATTTTATCTGTGGGCTTTTTTCTTATTATTAATTGGATTACTTACCAATCGTCCTAATAGACTTTGTTGAATATTTTTAAAAATGCAATTGTCTCAATTGTTGACTAACGTGTTTTTTAATTTTATTTAAACCTTCAGGTCCCCGATACCGTCGTCCAAAGAAACCAAAGGATAAGACAACAACAGACGATAAACGGCCACGAACTGCATTCTCTAGTGAACAGTTAGCTCGTCTTAAGGTGAGTTTCATTATTAAATCAAGTCAATTGATAAATTATTTATTAACAATTTTCTTATTTCTTTAATTTTCTTCTTTAAACAGAGAGAATTCAATGAGAATAGATATTTAACGGAACGTCGACGACAACAATTAAGTTCGGAATTGGGATTAAATGAGGCTCAAATTAAAATTTGGTTCCAAAATAAACGGGCTAAAATCAAGAAAACCAGCGGTAATAAAAATCCATTAGCACTTCAATTAATGGCACAAGGACTCTATAATCATTCAACGGTGCCATTAACAAAAGAGGAAGAGGAACTTGAAATGCGAATGAATGGCCAATTAATCGATTAAATTCACTTTATTATTAATAATTTAATCTTTTACACCTCCGATATATTCCATAGTTGGAACCAATGTCAGATTTATTATTTAAAATATAAATAATTAATTTATGAAATAATTGGACGGATAATTAGTTCTTATAAATTATAAGAAACTGAATAAAATTCGAGATCAGTTACGCTATTTTATAAATAGTTTATGAAGACACTGTGCAATAGTGTAAATAATTAGTGAATCGTAATAGAATGAACGATGAAATTCTATTAAATTAATTAGTAAATAGTATGAGATTTGTTGACATAATTGTAACATACGTTTAGTAATTAAACAAATAGAGAACACAAATAAATGTACTAAACTGATATAATTAGAAATTAGTTCAATATAAGCAATTACTGTATCCTAATTTGTATAGAGAAAATTCATTAAAAATATTTAGATGAAAATCATAGGTGTTTCGCCCAGTTACAATACACCTTACGGTAGAATTCTAATTAGATTATTCGAGTTCTTGTATTAAACATAAAAATTAAAGAAATTAATTATAACTATTGATCAGTTTATTAAATATCATGTGATACAAATAATTGTCTCTTTTATTTCATTTCCTTTCACAGTCTTACAAGACAGAGTAAGACTCTCAGTTCGACTGATTTTAGTTGATCACTTTTTAAAATCTCTTTTAATATCAACGTTCACCACTATGAATCAATTAACACCGAGGGAATAATAAACTGAATTTGATTCTCTGATTGCAACTAATAAAACCGCCAAGCCTTCAGATATTTTATTGATATAAATCGTTATCATTATGCAATAAAAAAATCAGTATTTTAATGACATTAAAATTAAATCATTTTCTGTATTGACTAAACTCAATGGAATTTAATTACACAGTGGAGCTGATAAGTGTTTTAAAAATTTTTAATATTTCTTAAGAATCATAAAATCATTTGAAATAAAACTTAACAGTTAACAAGTGATCATTAAATTATGTATCAAATTCATATCTGTGTAAGATGACTGTCAATGCATTCACTAATCTCTTGTACCAAATCTATCTAAAACTCAAATGAGATTTTATTAATCTCTGCTAAAATAAAAGAAATATTAATTTAGAAAAACGTTCCAGAGCACAATTTTTTTTATGTGAATAAATTGCCCATTTTCTACTGGTCATAATAAATTTTATTAAGCGAAATGTCCATTTATGAGTGTCAATAGTTAAATATTTAAATTAAAAACTATCGAAAGATTTATAAAGTGGTAAAAAATTCACAAAAATTTGAATTTGAATTAAACGTTCGAATATTCAAATGAACCAACACACTTCTTATTTACCATATAAATGTCATATCGCAAGAGACTTAACATCAAAATGTAATTTTATATCAAACAATTCTATCAAACATAATATTAGATAAAAAAAAACTTATGATGCTACCCGTATCAATTGATTTTAATACGTAATAAAATCATCAGTTTACCATAAAAATATTGCATGATAATATTATTGTGTTACGGTTACCATAAAGCGGTATCCATAAATAGTAAACGAAAATAGATAATGTGGACCAAATAAATCATTTGGTAACCTTTTCAAAACAAAACAAAAATTTCAGAATAGAAAAACATTAATTTGGATACCAGTGAATTAAAGGAGAATTAACAAAACAACGATAGTCGATCATGGATCATGATTACATTATGGTTATGTATCTAATGTGAATGATTTGCCATGGCATCAGCTAACAACAACATTCACCGAAAATTCACAGAAATCAGTTAGTTGTTACCCTCTAAATAGGTGGTCCAATTAGAATATTCTTGTTAATTAGACAATTTATGTTTTTATTTATTTTTCAACTATTACGCGGATACCAAATAAAAATTCATTCAACAAGATAAAAACGGAATAAAAAATCCCTTTGATCCAAACGTTTTTAATATTTAAAACTGTGAATTTGATTTTAATAAAGAAAACCATTACTAAATTCAAATGATGATGCGGTTCCTTTTTTGTTATGCCATTATAATGTTGTTAATATGTAGAAATAATAAACTGAATTTTATGAAATATCAGTAAACATTTATTCTTTATGGAATAATAAATTGCAGATTGCCTGTTTAAAGGAATCATCATAATAAACGAGGCCAATAATATTGAAGAACCTGGAGATTAATTCTAATTTTAAACTCTTCATATCATCTGGTAGTCTTTGACGTGTATTTGCATCTTCGCGATATTCAATTTTGCCAATTCTAACTAGTTCTAAGTGATTTGAATTGTGTGAGGTCTCTAATATAAAAATCATTCGAACAAATGAAACAACATAATCAAGAGTTCCGTATTTATAACTGAGATCATGACAAAAGACTTCGAGGTGATTAGTATGAAGGTAAATCATGTTTTTCGTGGTACTTATATATGATTAACACAACAATTCACAGGTAGAAAAAAGGAACAGAAACATTCTATTTTTGTTATTATTTTTTTGCCAATTGATTATTTTGATTTGATTAATTATCATTCAACTGATTGATATAAATATTTGAATAAGAAGTCATACCTTTTCGTGATACTTTTTTTTACTTTTGCCATATAGTCTAATTAATGATGTCATTCTTTCTGTTTCTTTCCATAGATTTTATTGTTGGCTAGTGGTAACGGATAATATTAATGGAATAATAATTCCCATTCTATTCATTTCATGTTTTATATGGATTAACCATAAGAAAAGAATTAAACTTGAGAGCATTTATAATTCACAATAAGAAACACAAAATTGTGATTCCATCGGCTTATGGGGCATTTGGCCAACTAAAAAATAATAAAAGGATTCTCTTTCCATTGAATTAAATTGAGTGGACACACAGGGCGATTTTGATTGAATTAACAATATCTTAAAATGCGTTAAATAGCAGCTTCTGAATAAACACTTTGACTTCAACTTAAATATAAAAATTGGGTCCTATTAATTCTCCTGAGTGTGATCAGTTAAAATGTCACGTCAAAAATAGTTGGCTACTTGAATTTTTACAGAACAAAAAGATCCATTTACTCTGTTTGGATGGTTTGGAATCAAAGATCGTTTCATTTCGGTGGCTTATTAGTTGATCAGTGGCGGCATATCTGTATGATCATTGAATCATGAATGTTACCATTATGCTATTCAAATAAAACTGCAAAACATTTCAGAGTTCAGTTTTATTTTCTGTTTTCTTAATTTAACGTGACTGCATATGAAAATAATTTGGGATGTGATCTTATTTTCTTAACACTTCTTTTGGGCTTATACGAATATTTGGTCAGTACAAAAGACGAGTAGCCGCACAATCATATTGTATAGATTGATATTTTCTTTTTTATAATTTCTGTTTACACGAAATATATGGAACGAAGAGAGAAAACAGAACACTTTTGATTAACAAATATTCAATAATAGGAAAACTTTATTCATCTCTTTTAAGAAATAAATCAGGGAAAAACATGAAAAGAGTTTGGCCTTTTGGGGGTTTCCATTCATAGGACATCTCAATATTTACCATACATTAAGACGTCCATTGAGAATTATGAATAAGATTGCCGTTAAACTAGAAAATCTAAAAATCGTTGTCCTTCCATTGGAGTCAATCATCTGGAGAATTTTATTATTTACCACTTGTGCATTTAACAAATAATATGAAGACATCATTTTTCATAAAAATAATAAAATACAAAAGTCTATCAACTCACCTGTGTTTTATATGAATCAATGGTAGAGTCTATCATGCTGTTCAATAGGTAAATGCCGCAAAAAAATAAATCCTGAAGTCAAAGTTCTTCATTCACCATGAAGTGGCACTCAACAGTGCAATTCTATAAGACACCAGAGTTCGACTGTATTCTCTCGTCAATAAAAAACCACACACAAATGACTGGGTGTTTTGTTAGCCAAATGAGTTTCATTGATTCTGTCCATAAAATGCATTCAACAAAAATTCATGAAAATGAGAAAAAAAAAACTGTTGTGACTATCATTTCAATTGGTGATTAATTTATGCAGACGATTCACAATAAATAATATCACGTTACCTTTAAGGTATGAATGAAATGATATCAATTCACAAGATTTATATTCAAAATATTTCGGTTTTTTATTCGAATTACGGTCTTAACTATTTTAGTTTTTTATTGTTTTCGTTGTCTACGATCTGGGGGACTGTTTTTTGAGTTATTAATAAGCAACGATAACGATACCATTGTCATCTGGTGATATCAATTTTAACGAAATATACAAAACCACTTTGTTGAAAGGAAAAACGGATACAATCTTGAAACCAATAAAATAAAGGAGATTAATAGAAACGGAAGAGGATTTTGAATGCCACCGTTCTTATATTTTGGGACACATCACAATTTATCTTTTTGTTCAGTTACCATTGTATTCCGAATTTGGTGCAGCCATAAATCTAGTGAAAATGTCGTGTTTTGTGGTTGAGTACGTATGCATGAATGAATGAGGACCACAAATAAACTTCTGAGTATTTTAAGGGTTGAATTAGCATGATGATGACGATTAAGGTGTTTTAGATGCATGCAAAATTGTAAGACGGATTCGTAAATTTCTGTTGGGTAGCGTGATCTCGCATTTTAATTATGTTGAAGCGAACAGTATAAGAAAGATCACTGTTTTTTGGTTCAGTTTTCTGATATCAACGGAATTAAAATATATGGGAACCAACATGAAAATGTGAGAATAAAGCCATTAATAAATCCATTATGCCATTCTCTCTATTTGGGCGCAGCTTTTGTTCTTCACAATACTTGGTTATTTGTGGATGAAAGAGAATGAATCCAATAATCCGTTTTGTTATTATACACACTGCACAATAACTGTGGGAGAAAAATAGCAGAAAACTTATTAGCATATTTGATGCTTCTGGATACTTAAGATGTAGTATTTCTCAAATACCAAAAACTTCTGGTTAATAAGCGGCCACCCGGAAGCATACACATTATGTTTTTGAACGGTTTTTGTTTAGCTGCCGATATAAACTGCAACATTCGATAAGGTGACTCCCTCAAAAACAATTGGGCAAGGCTGTTTGGAATTTTCATTAATAGAAATCATTGATCAATTACTCAAAATGATATTAGTTACAATTCAACTGATAAAACAAAAAATGTCTCTTTGTAAATATGATAATTCATTGGCAATACGATATTTGAAACGGTTGAAGCCACCGTTAGGCCTAAACGTGTGATTGATGTGACTCCAAATGGAATTTATTATGTGATGGTTTTAATTGACAAGACATTTGAGAGACGACACTTTGTTTAAGTTGAAATAAATCAAAAGACACACAATTTAAATTTTAACACCGGTAATGGATTGATGGTCCATTCAATAGGTGAATGTCGTGGAATTTTTAACTGAAAGGTAATACGCATATTAAATTAAGTGAGCAATGCGTAACTCTTCTAGGTCACTGAGACAGTAGGATGTGATCGAGGATTGTTGTATTTCTTTTCAAGACACCAAAGATTAATGATCTGGTCTCAGTTGACAATGATTCATTCAGCACAATCACAGCAAATCAACTATTTGATCATAATTTGACCCGAAAAGACAATGGATCATTATGGAATAAAGATTTTGTTTCATTTTAAATATCACGATCACATAAAACAATTGAATGGATACTCATAAGTCATATCGTTCTGTTATCGTACTACCGAAATTACAACGAGTCTGTTTGTGACTTTTAGAATATTTCAGTGTCAATCGATTGACACACATTCTAATTTAATTCATTCGTCACCAATGAATTCGTGACGATAAATTGGCCATCACTGACTGATGAAATAAAACGAAGAACAAAGTCAATCACAGAATGAAGTGATAAATGTATGATCGGTAATTTATATTAATTCAATTCATTTGAGATTGATCTTATTATCAGCTAACCGTAGAGTGTGCTTAAATTTATGAGAGTCTCATAAATAAGGATAAGGTAATTTTATGCTTTTCTAAATCAGTTGACTATAATTTGAATTGGTGACATTAAATTTTTTAGTTGTGATTACATCAATGATGGCCGTAAAAGACTCAAATAAATCAAATTGATCGAATAGCCCACCTAAAAGAAAAGAAAATTATTCATTCCAAAAACGGTCATAATGTTGAAATGAAATTGATTAGCAGACCAAATGATTAAGTGGGCTCAAACTGATAAGGTGATAGGAGACATCATATGGAAGATGATGAGTTCCATGTACCCGCAGAACACTAAATCGCAACTTTTCTATCAATTTACCTCTAAGAAATTTCCACATCGTACCAGCATAGAATCATTTGAATTTTGGCTATTCAAATTTATTCAAATGTTTATTAGATAACATGCAGAAACTGTAAATAAAAAGACAAAAACATAAACAAAATTATCATGCGAATAATTCCAATTCATATGTTTCGATTGATTTTATTATAATCACATTGGATATAAAAATGAAGTTTACAATATCGATAAAACAACGATTAATATTTTGCTATAGAATGGTAAATGCGAAAACGACGTGTGTGGTTCTTTTATATGAGAAATATCATTTAAGAAAGAGATATACCATTAGTGAATTAGTGTCCCCCCGAACGATCACTGGTTGCTATAAAGGTGGCAATTTAATATGTTTCATATCCGCATTATCGGTTTGAATAACACACACCGTGTTGAACCATTCAAATGTCTTACAATTTTAAGTAACAACGACTTTATTACTTAATCAAACAATATAAGAAGGTGATTGCAACGCGGATGAATACCACTTTGGTAACGTTATAGCAAAACTAAGAAAATATTAATCTTTCATTTGAACGTTAATTAAAGTCCAATGATAAATCAAGTGATGTGAATCAAGAAAGGATCTTTTCGAAGGTGACATTTTCTTTTATTCACATAATTATTAAATCTGTTTTCGATATCAATTTTAGCCGATTATGTTCCATAAGTGGACTGTTTTTACTGCCAGAAGATTAAATATGATGTAAAACTAGTGATTTTCCCATGTCAGCATTAATACCAAACCAAAAAAAAAACTTGAGTAATATAAAACTGATGAAGACTAATCACTAATTAATACTTATTAACACCTGACAGAGACGACTAACCATTATTATTAATCTTATGACTACCATAAATGCAATGTTGTACAGAACAATTTACGTGAATAATTAACGGATTGGCATTATGCCTTCTATAGCAATGGTGCAAAACTCATATTCAATTGGAAGTGAATAAAAAAAAAACAAAAATATTGTACACAGTGATGACGATGATTTAACAAATATTAGTCATTATAATTAACATGATTTAATTGACTACAAATAACGATATTTAACTTATATCTTATCCGTTACCAAATGACGGTTTTTATCTTCATAGTTTCTGTTGTTGTTGTTGTTGTTTTTTTTTTTTTGCTTTAAATTGTGTATAATTAATTATGTGCTAATTTAACATGCAATTTTCCTTATAATTAGCTATAATACGCTGTGTTTTCTATTTGTTCAATGTAAATGTGTAATAGAAACGACATAGCAAAATACATTTCATAAATGATTTCACTTTGAGAACACTAAATTGGTATTCATTTAAGCGGTGTAATGGCAGAAGCTAAATTGAATTTCACAAAAGTTTATTTGGAAAAACGGCAACTTCTTTATAAATTGTGTATACACTTCTGAAATGATAGAATCGTAATAATAATGATTTATATACGTTTTTCCCTTATGTAATTGAATTCAATTCAAATGATTTATCATATTTTCACACTGTGTTTAATGTTTTATAATTGTTTATTATTATTTTGTTGTTGTTGTTTTATATTATTTTTTTTTGCAACTAAATTGAACGTTTTATGTGCATCGACGAGTTATTATTCAGTGAAAATTTTCAACCGTTTTGTACATCACGTAAATCTCATTACAACGTGTTAACCGCTAATTAGATATTTATGCGAATTACAATTGAAATTGTTTGAAAATGCAACAACAACAAGAAACTAGGAACTATTTTTTTTTCTTTATTTTATACTCATTATACAATACGAAATTGAATGGAAATTATACAGTGAATTTTAGTGGGCAAAATCGCGTAATACAAAATCGTTTACCTTACAATTCAAGAGAACAAGAGAGAGATAAAAGACGTAGTGAAAATACATAATTGAGTGCAATTCAATGGTGCAATTATATGAAAATACAGTTGAAGTTTATTTGTATATCTAAATGCATTTATTAGCATTCAAAATTCATAAGAAAATTATTTTTGAAAGAAATAAAGAAAAATAAGAAAATCTAAATCAAACATGGCTTAGTTTTAGCAGATCAAAGAGCCGGAATTTGAATGAAAGAAAAAAGAAAGAAATATGAAATTTAAATGAATAACAGATAAAGTGATATATTGTGAACCATTTGCAGACAGTCAATTAACTGATATCGGTCTACTAACGAGATTGTAATTATGTAAATTAATTGCCAAGTAATTAATTTAACATTTTTCACTTAAATACACCAATTAACTGTTTAAGAATTTATTTTATCACTTTGGATTTTTTATTTTCCCTCAATGTTTCCTATTCAGCTTACATACAGTTGGTGTGGGTCTTTCACTGAACTAAAACGAAAACAATTTTTGTAATTATGGTGGTAAATGATCTCTGTAAATTGCATGATTACAAATGTGGTGTAATAAGAGCAGCCCTTGTTTCAACATACCGCGAGTGAATATTCTAAGAAAGAAAAAGAATATTTATATCCCTTTGAACTTCATTTAGTCTTGGAAAATTCCCATTAATGGTTAAAATCCATAATTTTTGTTTTTAATTTTTAATTAACTTTTTCATGGTTCATTGATCCATTTATCCTCTCATTAGCTGCGGATTTAAATGTACCGTATAGTGGAAGATCTATGGCATTGCCAATTAAAACATCCAATGAGACGTACAAGTAATTGTCTTTGAACTAAATAATTGAATTATGTATTTAATTCCTTAATCTCTTCACTGTTCCATATACTGAAAATTAATCAGTTTCATATACACTTCACTTAATATTCAATTGCAAGAAGTTACTTATATGTACGCTTACTTATTGTGAAGAAAACATTGTCGCTAATTTCATGGTTTAATTCAACTAAATGCATAAAATACACCTTTTGTGCTATACCAATTCATTCAGTATGTGAAACGATAAAAAAAAAAACGAACATAATAATTCGTATTTGGAACAAATTAAGTGTAATGCACATTTAAATAATTCAAGGAAAGAAAACAATATAAAAACTGTAACGGTGGCCGGTTGATGAGATTGTAATTCAAAGAAAACACTTCAACACTAAATGCATTTTTAGTGTGTATGAAATTCTATGGAAATAGAAAATCTAAGTAAATCCATAAGCCACCAAAGAAAACGTGAGTTTTATTAACATGTGGTTTATTGTTTAAAATGCACTTGAAATAAATTGGATCTTCACATCCATTACTAATGGTGATGATATGATTTTGTCTCTTTCACTCAATCTGATTATTATATGATGTCCGTTAAATATTCCCACATCATTTGGTTGTAATAATTCTATTTAGTACTCACTGAGTGTAAACATAGAAGAAGTAATGGTCTCTCCCATGAGCCAAGAACCAACCGAAAAATATAAAACTACCTCAAGAACTGAGGTTCCCTTGAGTCCAAATCTCATAATACCGTTTATTATAGTTTGTATAGAAGTAAGTAAATAATTAACATTAATAAGATTCGTGGTAGATTAATATAATGATGAAAGATCACTATATAATGTTAAATGAAATAATCAGTCAAAGAGACACGACCACAACAACACCACCATCAAGTAAACCATCCATGAAACTGAATAAAACTGTGATGTATACCTCAAGTTAGATGATTTGTATGCATAGCAATTCATTCATTGATTCATTACATCTTATTGGAATCATTCAAGTAACCACACGGTAATAATAAAGTAATTCATATATCGTTTAATGTTTTGATGTTCTGTAATGCTTTTTTTTTTTATTTTATTATTTTACTTTCTTGTAGATGAAAATGTAATATATGAAATCATGTTGAATGGGTACAGTGAACGACTAAAGTACACAACTAAAGGAACTGAATAATAAAGAGAGTAACAATTTTTACAAAATACCGAATGAGATTTAATACACATATTGAAGCAATAATGTTTCTTATTTCAACTGATCGCTAAAGGTAAATCCGCAATACCCGCAAGATGATTTTAATGTTTTCTTTTCATTCTTATGCTGTAAAGGGAATTGTTGTTACCAATAAAACTTCCAGTGCCTATTAAAGGGTTCAGTTGAGCGAGAAAAACATACAGTGAACATTTAATACGAAGAGAATTTTTCTTTTATAAGGCAAACTACAAAATATTTGTTGTAAGCAAAAAATAAAAAGCTGCGATTGAACGTGCTGGACCACCCAAGATGAGAGAGAGATGAAAAATAAAATTTCATTTCGTTTGCGCGTACTGAGAGTTTTTTTTGTACATCAATTTGTATTTGATTCCCATATGGTAAGTTCCCTTCATCTGTACTGTAACATGGTTCAAATGATTTCAATGATCTGTAGAGAAGAATTCATTAAATCGGTACGACGGGATCACATATTGGATAATATTGATCATATTGGTATGGTGATTTAGTATGGGAGCTATTAACCTAATGGAATAATATTCATATTTGGCATATTAATACTTTTAAACAAAATGATTCATTTATTGTGTCTCATTTGGTTATTCAGGATGATTATACGTTCTACGTTAATTGCATCTCCGTAATAAAACCATAATTCTTTTAATTCAAATCCTTTTTAGATGATGAACTGTATGGAGAACAAAAACAGAAACGATTTAAGATAGTACCAATAAAAAACCATCACTGATGTCATTGTAAAATACAAAAACCACTCGTTGTTAATCCTATTTGGGTGTAATCGCATCAGAATTGTCTGATTGGTGATGATTAATTGCAATCTTTTTACATGAAAAAAAATATTTTTTTATTGTCCTTGGCAAATGTGAAACATCTTCTTTATGATAGCAACAGATTCTTTTGTGTACTCTTCTATGGATATGCTAATATCATTTTCATGTATGAAATACAATTAATTAATTACACCCCGTTTCATATATGCATAAAGGTGAGTTAATGGTTTTTATGATTCTGTCATTGTTATTTGATTGTCCCTCATTGGAATTTTGTGTGCCTTCTCTTTATGAAATGGTTTTATTATAATTCAATTTAGTCTGTTTATTGTAGGTGAGCTGAAAAGAATTCAATTTTGTTTCTTAATGATTTGTTGAATTTGGTAGTGTTCAATAAAACATCATTAATGATTTTAAATGAAAAAAAAAAAAAACTCGAAGAGTAGAAATCATAAATGAATTCATCATTGAAAATATAATTTTAATTTAATGAAAAGAAGGTGGTTAAAACATAAATCTGTTTGACGCCTAATTGCTATTCATGTTCATTATAACATTCGTGATATTGAATAATTCGTTATAAACAACAATTTTCATCTTAACAAACATCTCATCTCATCGTAAGTACATCATTTAAATGGTATTAACAATTCCGTTAAGTGTGACATGTCTGTTTTCATCATGATGAGAAAGAAATGAAGTGATAGATCCACCTCTTAACGATTTGGTTAGTTAATAATATTACCCACTTGGTATTTTACGAATCACATTGATCTTCGTTTACAATCTTATTCCATTTGATGATATAATTACATTAGATTATGAATACAATTGATGAATAAGTTTAGCTAGTTATATCATTTAACTATTTTATTTGAATACATCAAATATCGAATGATGTGTAAATTAGTTGGACCCCACAGTGTGTTTAACTCTAATTACCTGATGGTGAATTGAATATATAAAAATATTGTAGTCAATACAACTGATGAGAGATTATACATACCATTTGATTTTAGCTGATATTCGTGAAATTGAATTGAGTATGACATTAAATAACCAGCATTCCAATATCATAGTTCGTCTCAATTCTCAACATGAATAACATTGATTGGGGTATTCTTCTTTAAAATGAAATCAATTTCAATGCCCATTCACTATCAACACTTCATCTCATATCAGATTTACTCACCTCATAATTCATTTGACTGTTGAAATCTCTTATGCCACTTAATGTTATACATTTTATCTTCGTTCTCTTTCAAATAATCAAAAATCGTTAGGTCGATTATTATTTCTCATTACTCAGATGCGTTTTTCTTAAAGTAAACTGAATGGAAACGGTGAAAGATAATCGGCAGACCGAAACATTACCAAAAAAACGAAACGACACACAGACTCAAAGAGAGAAACATCTTTTTAAGTGTTAATTGATCACACATAACCATGAATGCATTTTTCATTATGATATTTTTGGAAGCGCCAAAAAATCCATTATTTCAGTGTTAATTAGATCTTGTTCTTGAATGAAAGATGAAAGAATGTATCGTAAATTCAACTGATTGTTTATAAGAATCATATAGACACAAAACTAATCGATTTCTTCTTATATTCATTTTTATTCTGTGTGTCATACTTAAACCGGATGAATATTAGGTGTATGATTATGAGCCTTATGTAAATATATAATTAAATGGGTTTTACCTTTAACATGGCCATTAACTATCAATAGAAATGAATTATCAAATAAACGAACTGTTGAATTAGAAAATTTCTTTAATGTAAATCTAATCATATTAAATAAAAAACAAAACGAATTGAAGGTAATTTAACACCTTTTTGGATGGAAGAAACAAAAGATCATTAGGCACTGAATTTCATTTTATTTGATTTAGTCAAACACTGTGAATAAAGGTAAATGATTCAATATTTAATCATTAGTCTTTTGTTAATTTTTTTATTTTCTTTTCACTGGTTTTTTGTCTGAATCCTTTTAGCAGTGGACTAGAGAGGACATCACGTATTGTGAACCATTCTACTACAAGCGGTGTCTTTACTTTGGCTTGAAGATTTTATTTAATTTTGACAATGTTTGCATATTCTAAACGGTTCAAAATCAAATCCATTGTATTATGTCTCTAATGTCTTCTGTTTGCCGCCCAGCATCAGAATCATCAAACAAAACACTTTAAATAATTTAAACAAAACATAAACTGTTTTCACATCTTTATATGATGAAGTCCATTTTAATATACGGCACCGGTGAGATAGAATTTACTTAAACCATTTCGATGGATAACAAATAATCAGTAGCCGGTTGATCACCATCAATTTATTTATGTTTTCTTTTAAATTCAATTAATGCAAATGCATGATTCGTGATGAATTTCTTTCATCCACTTAACATACACACAACACTACATTAAACATCATCATAATAATAATATCATCAATGGAACTTGGAGAATAATGTTTCTTCATATATGAAGAATACACGTTAAGAAAAACGCAGTTGGTCAGCGTTAAGACTTTTGAGAATTGAAAATGCAAGTAGATATACTTCGGCCGTCTGAGTACTGAATAAGAAAAAAAAAACGCGAATAAGCGTCTAATATGTTCTCTTTCATCTCTCCACATATCGTTCTCATGAATGAATCATATTATAAACAATCGCATAACTTAAATGGAGCTAAAGCGAGCGCAAAACTACAACTTGGGTGGTCTCTGGAGCATCACTTTATTATGCTTCCATTCCATATGTTTTATACGATGTAATCACCTATAAATCTCTTTTCTTGTTGTTTTTTTTTCTTCCTCAATCTTTGGTTCGTTTGTTTCATGTCGTTTTGTTGGCCCCTGGTGTCTGATACTTGAGAATGATGCTTTTCTTTATCATCTGTAAGCACCACTAACAAGTGAATGATATTATTTACGGATTTATCTCTATCATTCGTTTATTTAATAAGAGAAATAATAATAAAAATGAGTAAAATCTGTAGTATTTCGCGGAAGGATTTAAAAGGTCATTAAAACATAAAGAAAACTATGTATACAATTTAAATCAATAGAATTAGATCGCATTTTATTTTGTTTAAATTGATGGCAATCTATAAGTATAATCCCATCTGTTTAATAGAAGAATTAATGTTTCTATTTAAATCAATTTAATTGTCATCTTGGTAAACAATGTAATCAACGTACAAAGTATTTTCTAATTATTTATACTTCTGTATACTTGATGTGGCAATGGTACTGTTCTTGGAAGAAGAGTTGATAGAAATACTTTAATGACTAAATCATAATTGATTGGATGTTATTGAACCCAATTTTAATCATCAGGTATTTATCGATTCAGCAACTGAATACGTGACCGAAGTAAAGGTGCGATTCGAATGTTTTATGTAAAAGGCGTTACCATTTCGTTGAATTGTTTAACACTCCGATACGCATTTCAAAATTTATTAGAAAATTTAACGATAACAAACTGTTAAAACATAAATTATGAGGTAATTATTATCTGTTAGTGTATTCTTGTCTTTGGTTATTCATTATCCACATACACTGATTGAATTGAAACTCCCGGTTGAAATTGATCTTGATTCAATTACATTTTATTCACCTGTGAATTGATTTCATGTGTGAAACACATAAAGGATTTTTAATTAGTTATTTGATCGATTGTAACACTCCTCAAGTGATTCAATTCTTTCCTTACCAAACCTTCTGGTTGAAATATTGTAATATTCTGATTCTACTGATGGCTGTATCGTTTTAGTTTTAATTAAATTGTTCAGACCATGCACATGAATAATAACCCATTTAGAGACACTTGAAATCGTGTGACACTCTCTACTTCCCAATGGCTTTTGGGCTCGGCACCATACAAAAAAGGGGTATGTACATGGCAATAAGTATTTGAAACTGTCGCCGATTTTAATCATCCACCATAATTTATGTGGCCATAGCATTAAACAATGTGACCGCATGTATTTAAACCATAACACGGTAAAATAGAATACATGGCATCGTAACAATTCATTTCTAAATTAAAATAATTTTGAAAATGCTATACGAAATGTGGTAAATAGACGTGAAAATTGTTAGACATTTCTTTTTTTTTTTGGAAAAATAAATTTTCCTGCGTGTCGCATTCATTTGAATGGTTTCATCTAAAGTTAGTTACTTGTAGTAACAATTCCTTTTGGAATTAGCGAATTATTGTGTATGTGCATAAATGGCCAAAGACCACCCTCGAATGTGAATAATGCAAACTATGAACAATGTGTGTGGCCATTTTAATGGAGCAATAAAAGCATAATGGGTCGAATTATTGGACCTCATCAAAAGCCGTTAAAGAAAAGTTCTTAACTGCAAAAAGAACGCCACAGTTTCATTTGTTTTATGTGCCACCGACACTATATGATCAATGGTAGTCACCAAAGTGGTTTATTTTAAATTCGTGACATGATCAAATTAAATGAAGCATTCTAATAACTATGAATAAGTTCCTTTTTCTGATAATTTTTTTATAGCGAAAATTTTGATTGCCATAAAATCAATGGAGAGAAAAACAAAAGAAAGAATTAAGTGTATGACGCGTGGTAAACAGCAATTGAATGTAGGAAAGAAAAGAACATTAAAATTTCTTAAGCCATTGAATTATTTAATTCAGTGTGAGTGTTTTATAATGGTGGGGTCATTAATTTTGAGAAGTTAATTTTCTTCCTTGTATTCAACCGTACGCTATTTCTTAAGTTAAGAATTCTTGATCAGTTAAATTAATTATTGTTTTGATAATCGCTTAATTGAATTCACATTTTGTATACAGAATTCTTTTATTTAAATTTATTTAAAAAAGTAGTAAAGATAACGTAATCTAGTCGAATGCCATAAGACAAAGCGATGTTAATTACTAAGAGAATATCATAAAAATTAGTATACCTTAGAATTTAATTCGGAATAACTTTAATCAAGAATTTCGTTCATTGCCACACTGAAAGAATGTATCACTTCTCACCTGGAATTGTTAATAAAAAAAAAAACAAATGAAATATACAACTGAATTAAGTAATTTTTAAATGTTTCGTTCATTTATTTTCTTTTCCATTTTTTTTTTCATTTTATCTAAACTATTTTCACTGGTATTTTCATTTAGTATAATAACATTATTTATGATCCATTCTAAATGAATAATTAAAATCATAAAATATTTAAATTTGATTTCTCTTAAAATCACCTTAATGAGTAATTTGTATATTGCAATTAATTAATTCATTTTAAACATATTCATGTAATAAATATACATAAATGAAAATTAAAAAAAAAATATAATACGAAGAAAATTGATAGTTAAACGATAGTTTTCCTTAACGAAAATTAATAAATAATTCATAAGTAGTAGAAGAAAATGTTTAACGCGACTAGTATCAAATTGGATAAGTGATATATTGGAATTATAATTTAATTAGTATACACGTATGTCTCTTGTATTTCTTATCCATCATTCCACTTAATTACAATAAAAATTAATACATTTACTATGGTACCATTCATTCAATTATTCATTTTTATTGCTTTTCAATTACTCGCTTAATTTTTTATCAGTTTATTTTATTCATAATTTTTCTTATTTATTTCTTTATCATTTAATCACTATTTAATTGAGGGGTCATCGATAATAACCGAACTCGTTCATTAATTTATCAATATTTATAAGATATTTATATATTCTTTAAACATTAGAGGATAGTGTTTCTATTTTAGCATAATTACAGTTTCATTTATTTTTATTTAAATTACAATGTGATAATATGTAAATAATACATTTTTAAATTATCTTGGTAATGGCACATCATTTTTCTCCCAGTCCAGTAAGGAGTTATCGTTTTAAATTATAAATTAAATTTTATTGAGTATTTGAATGGCATTTTGGTTTTTCATTCGCAACCATTCGCCGCTTGTGCTTGAAGCTCTTGTAGTTCTTCTTCCTCACGTGTTAGCGGTACCGTTGAATGATTATAGAGTCCTTGAGCCATAAGCTGAAGTGCCAATGGATTCTTTTGGCCCGAAGACTTTTTTATTTTAGCCCGTTTATTTTGAAACCAAATTTTAATTTGTGCCTCATTTAGTCCCAATTCAGCACTCAATTGTTGCCGTCGTCGTTCAGTTAAATAACGATTTTCAGCAAACTCGTGCTGCAATGAATAGCATCAAAAGAACAAACAAATAACGATTAAGATAAAACAAATTTTATTTTAAATTAATTGATTGATCGTTTACACTCACCTTTAACCGGGCTAATTGAGGACCACTAAAGGCGGTACGAGGTCGTTTCTCATCCGGTGTTACATTTCCTTTTTCACTTGGTGGCTTCTTTGGGCGTCTTGTACGCGGACCTTAATGATACACAACATGAATACAAAATTAATTTATTGTCACTATTTGACTATTATAATTACACTTTAATTTATACGGCTAATAATTCATTGCAATTTGTTTTGAGTTGAGGGAAAATTAAGTGCTTCCAAATGTTTACAATTTATGAATATTTTAAAGAAAACGAAAAATTATGGTTTTCACCCATTAAATCTTGAATTATAGCCGGCCCATTAAAAACTTTTCTGTAGCTACAAATTAATTTTTGCGATAGTTTTATAACAATATTTAATTGAATAAAATGGTTACAAATTTACGATATGTTGAACTATTAATATGAATATTTTATAAACCATTAATCGTGTTGAACAGAATGTAGTCATTTTTACAGTTTAATTCACATTTGAAATAACATTGTTATACAAATTATAATGTATTTAGTATGAATGGACTTTAATATGTATGACTGTACATCCTACGAGAGTAGTTAAGTATCACACAAATCGACCAACAATACCACAGAATTACTATATTCATGGATTATAATGTGGTTTTAACGCCATAACAATACCAAAAACGTTTATGTGGTCACTTTAATGTTGCAGTTTTTGTTAACCGAAATATATACTTCAATAACATAAAATCTATCAACAAATGGTGATTACAATTAGTCAGTATATTACAACTGTCATAAGAGAACTATTAAAATTAGTTACAGTTTTCATTTTATTCTTTGATTTTCTTCCTTTTCGTTTCGTCAATTCACACATTTGTCAATGAATTAATTGCATTTGTTGATCATGTTTTATTAGAAAATGTCAAATGGTTTTAACTACTGCAAACTATTGAAATGAAAACTTGGATTTTCTTCAGTGAAAATCACATCACACTCAATGCCAAATGACAGTAAAATAATTAATTTAGTGAAAATGTGTTCATAATTTGCGTATTTTAAAAAGGGTTCAATATACCAAATGTCATTTCTTAAAACGGAAAAGTTAGAGTAAGAGACAATAGGTCCTCTTCAGCTGTGGCAACTCAACTGACGTGACTTATTGTAATTCCTTAAAATGACTGATGAAAATGAATATTTTGTTTTTTGGTTTGACTTTTAAGAAACAATTAAGTAAACCAAAAACATCTTGAAATAAGAACTCATTTTGAAAATGAAGAAATTGGTGAATCTCATCCCACTTGAGAAGAAAGATTATTTTGGCACCGGAAAATTCTTTGTTCCCTTCCGAAATGCCTATAATTGCTAAAACACTGGCAATACTGTTGAAATGGGAATCTAATTAAAGAAAATGCAATAAAAGCAACCCCAAAATGAAGCACATATTTGTATTAAGTGTTTTGTTATAAGTGATGCTAATCTCATTAAACGCCATCCATTGAGATCTCTTATTGAATTATATTTGAAACAACAAACATGAATATTAGTTAGATAAAATCCAAGACGTAATAAGAAAATTTTAATGTCTTAAGTGTTCCATTTGTCTCACACTTAAGAAATGTTCATGAACTTTTCACCCATATAAAATGATCAATTTACATAATAGTGTTCAGCAGCCTTGTAATATTGCCATTTCATTTCATCTGACACGATGACAAGAACAAAATGGGAAAATTGATTTTCATTTTCATCTATTTTCTTTTCATGCCACTTCTATGTTACGCCATTATACGCAAACAATTGGCTTCACATAAGAGTAAAACAGAAAATCGAATATTGAATTGTTACGGAAACATCGTAGATTCCGATACAATTTAATTGGTTTCCACTTTTGATTGTTCATCGTCCCCACCCGTCATTGAATTTTCTTGCAATTTAGTTGTTTCTTATCCAACACGATTTCCTGATAATGATTTCGTGGCAGAAATATCACCAATCACGCTTTTACTTACTTCGTCCTGAAATGAAACAGAGAAAAAACAAAATTAATTAATTTTAATTAAAATGTACAAAACAGTAAATTGATGGAGAAAAAAAAAAAGAATAAAAATTGAAATATTTCAAGTATTTAAAATGAGTTGCATTCATGTTTAGTACAACTCAACATATCAAATGGAATGTTCATTTTGTTCCAATTCAATTCTTTTTTTTAATGTTGCAGCGTTTCCTTTTATACAAAATATTTACGTACAGCAGAGCATAGTAATAAAAAATATACGATAGCAACCTGACTCGAATTGATGTATCACTGATGTTTAACAGTT
This sequence comes from Coboldia fuscipes, assembly GCA_001014335.1. Lineage (NCBI taxonomy): Eukaryota > Metazoa > Arthropoda > Insecta > Diptera > Scatopsidae > Coboldia > Coboldia fuscipes. Next base: position 228,998 of record JXOR01000460.1, on the reverse strand, counting down.
TTTAAATAAAAGAAAACTAATAGTATCAATTAAACACGTGTTTCAATTATTCACTCGGTTTGATATTAAATAAAAAACCAGAAATACATTGAATGAGATCTAATATATTGGCAGTAAACCAGTATCCAACTGAGTTTAGGGATTGACACTAAATTAAATGGTAATAAAATTGTTCTTTCACCCCTATCCAGAGTGTTATCGTACGAAATTGGATAATCTCACTTTGTCAAATTCAATTTCCGTATCGAAGTCACACATTAAACGGTGAAAATTAGTTTAATCAAATAGAACTGGTAATAAATAAGAAAACATACGGATATTTCAATTTTGTTAATAAAAATGATAATGTCTTGTCCTTAAATCTTATTGAGTAAAACGATTTTAAAAAATGTCATGAACTGATTCAATGACAAGTGACAATGTTTAGGTGTTTTGTCCACCCAAGAATCCCTTTAGCACCCTTATCATACCAACAGTAAAACTGTAAAGTAATCATGATACGGGTGGAGTTAAATTCCATTTAAAACATTACAAAATAATAATAAAACAAGGAAAAGAAAAATATTTACTTTCTGGTTTCACGTGAGCGTAACTAAGCGATGAATAAAAATTCAATGGCAAAAAAAGGGTTCCAAATCAAACACTTGATCGCATAGTTTTTTATTTGTATCATAAACCGTGATTCATAAAAGAAAAATGGATTGGTTCAAGGGATAATCAATTCATACATTCTTCGCTGAAGGGTGATGGGCGTGAAAAATTCACAAATTTTCCTTGTCACTGTTTATGCACTTACGGAAAAAATAGAATTTGCTTAAGCAATTGGTCTTCATGTAATTAAATTATTAATTGAATCTCTTGACACCAGACTAGATTAATTAATTTTTGATTATTTAGTCATGCGCAAATTGAAATAAAGAGTTTCAATCATGTTGATTCACCGGAAAATCAATAAATCAATTTGTGTTGCAAGTAAAACGATTTTAAATCACCATTGAATAATTAACATCATAAATTGATAGTGATATCAACCCTTAAACATATTGATTTCACACTCCGTTTAATGATTTTCTTAGCATACACATTGAATGTTATCATCACTGTGGCATAAGATTGGGTGTGTTAAATCCTTTCACCCGCATCAAAATTCAATTTATTACAATTATTTTCTTTTCATACAAATGGCTTTATCGATAACACACAAAAATTGCTATTTTTTTATTAATATTTCAACCACAGAAAGATCATAAAATTCAATCGATTTTAAAAAAGAATAAATGTGATATGGTATTATAACGAAATCGATAAGTTATTGAAGGGTGGCTGGTCTACAGTTGATAATTTCTTCATTAAATTTTGTAATTCAATTCCATTACAACAAGTTCATAATTCTTTCGATTGCCATTACTTTAATGGTTATCAACTGACTGGAGTATTTTACTCCCCCAATATTTTGTTCATTCAACGCTTCTGACCAATTCAAATGATTATAAATTTTCCGTTTCTCTTTTTTGCCACTCCATAAACATTATTTTGCTACAATTTTTATTATGTGATTATTTGCGTTTGAATTGGCTCACCACGGTATCTATCAAATAAACAGTTACTTTTTCATTCTAGTAGTGTTACCATATCCATGGATTTTATACAGTTAAGGGTTGGTGGTGGTATTATAATAGAATTCCATGCGGAACATAATAAAATTCTATTAAATTGAATTCTCCCTCTCGATGAAATTACAACCCTCACGTTTACCAGCATCCGCGTTAAATTGTTGCCAATGGTTGTAATGTCAGTGTATAAAACACTTATTTTAACATTGAAATGATTACATTGTGTACAGTGTTTATGTAGAAAATGATAGATCTTTTAGCTCGTTTAATATTAAAAAAAAAGGGTGGGACCCATTATAGTTGAACGGGCGCTGTCAGTAAGATTAGTACAAGTACCCCATAATCTTAATGTTATTTGTCATGAGAAACATATTCTCGATTATGTAGAAATTGGCCTCAGAATAACATATTGTTTTATTCATTGGCTAATTTTTGGTTTTTCCTTTTATTGAAATCAATGAATTATTTATGTCCACCTCCGCATTAAATGTTTGTTTTTCGTTTGTGTAATTGTGGGGGGAATTTATATGTTTTTCATCTTTGATGGGTTCCACTATCTCAGCTATGAATTCAGCGACGGTATGTCTATTATAGTTTTTCATTGAATTAATTTACAATTTCTTTGTTTATTTTCAATTACTCGAATCCCATTTACTTGAATATTGTGATGAAATCAAAGTGAATGATCAAGATTATTTCTATTAAATTGAAATCGATAAATATTCAACAATCATGAGAAAACAAGTGGAAACATCTTAGAATCATTTTCTATCTTTAATTTATTAAATTTTCTTTTATATTGGGATGTGTGACGGTCACAAAATCTAAATGGATTAACTGAATTTATTTAGATTGTAAACATTTGCACGAATTACCTACAAAACATTTTTGCGTACATAAACTAATTAATGCCAATCGAACATTATACGGAAATGGAACAGTAAACCAAAAGAATAACAAACATTAGGTGGACTCATCTAAATCATGTATTACTTGGTTAATATGAATGAAAACGTTTAAAGAATCAACATTGATCAAACATCAAACACATTGAAGAAAATGAAAATATAAAACGGCAGTAATAACGCCAAAGAGAAGTAAAATAATAAGAGAGTTGTTTGAAATGAACCCGGTGTGGACCCCACACATTCATTAGACGAAACGCTCTATCTTCTTAGCCCCACGTTCTCATCTCATTTATTCCCATCACATATTGGGAGGCCCACCAATTAAGTGTGTTCACGGCATTTTAAACTTTTGCTCAATTTATATATAATTTTAACATTTATAAACATAAAACATAATTATATTCAAAATAAAATAAAAAATAAAGAATCAACCATCCAAATGACATCTGGACCATTTCAAATTAAAATCAATAAACTCAAACTTTTTTTTTCTTGTATTTTTGCCCCGTAAAACAAATAACACAAACACAAAAAAATGTAAAATCACAATTCTTTCTTATGTTTTGTTGGGGAATTCTATGTCTTATTCAATCAATTTCTTTATTCTGGCGCACAATATTAAATGGGTTCTGCCATAAAACAATATTGGCCAAAGCAAATCAAATAATACACGATCATTTCAGTGAAAGAGACACAGATAAACGATGTGGAGCTATTAAAACTTAAATCATTTTAAATTGTGTGTACACCACCGTTCAACAGTTGCTCCAAACAATCAATAATAAGATCATTTCAATTCAAATTAAATAATAATGTGGTTGAGGAACAAGTGAGTAAATGATCAAGCTAACGTTGGGTGTTCTCGATCTACTTGGTACATAATATTACTCTTGATCGACATCATCATCTCTATCAGGCATATCATCGTCTATAATCCGTGCTGACGCGAGCGATCAAAATCATTCAAATTAATATGTAAATATTAGATTTTATTGGAACGACTTAATCAAACATAAAACACTTGATTTCCTGTTCTAATTTCATCATTTTATTCAAAGCTTTTGAACCTGAAAAGCCATGAGATGATGGAAAATCTTAGACTTGAGGGGTATTACATATTTAATACTAAGAGACTTCCATGGATTATCGGATAATAGAATCATAATGAATTGATTGTTGTGAAAGGCAGATTCGGAATCTGTTCATAGTCCAAAAAGTCAATTAATAAATCCAAGACATAAAACTGGAGAACTGCTTGATTGTTTTCTTGGGAAATCTCATCGTAATATCACTTAATTTAGCCGGAATACCGTTCACCATCAATTTATGATTTGCCGCTCTCGTGATTGTTGAATTTTATTTTTTAGTCTCTTATTTTATGCTCTCGTCTATTTCATATTTAATGTTTGTTGATATCTCATTAATTGCTTAATCAGCCAGTTAATAGTTTATTGTTTTCTTATGTTTTTTTCTCATTTTACGGCATGAAACAAACATTACAGCTTCATTAGTGAAACTTAATTTTAGCCAATTTCGGTTTCCACTTAAATGACAAATTAAGACTCACTCGATGACGAGAGGGAGTGAAGAGATCATTGCACTGAAAGTAACTGAATTGTGCTGTTCGGCTGTTTTTTTTTTCGTTGAACAGTTACTGGCCCAGTGGGACATTCATGTATATTAAAGATGTCATCCAAAACAATCTAATCAACAATCACAGATTGCATAAATGTGATTATAAAAAACACCTTTTCGAGACAACAAAGACCGATCCCAATCAATTGATGAGACTTGTGTATTTTATTTGAATTCACTTGGTTTATTATAAACCGGTGAATGCAACCATAAATAGATTGCTTTATAAATCAGGTGGTTTTAATACCATAAGTAAGATATCATGGAATGTTGAATTTAATTCTTTTTAATTTTTTTTTCTCTTTTTGGTTTCTCTTAATGTTTGCTCTTGGGAAATTTTTTTTTTTTTGAAAAATTTTCGTATGGATTTAATACTCTGGTCGTTGGTGATCTCGTATCAAATTACTTCTGTTTTGTATCCACCTTTATAACAAATAATTACGTTAATCTTATGTAGGTGGGCTAACACTATAATAAAATATTTATACTATAAATGTTTATTGAATTGAATAAAAAAAAGTAACAGATATAATGACCATAAATGTATCAATTGATTTATGTAAATCCTCAATTTATCATATTCATTTTTTATTGAATTAAACAATTGTTTAGTGTTTCTTATCGTGACTGAATGAATATAGAAGAGAAGTCACCTCAAGGTTTTTTGCACTGAATTTAATTCTCCGAAAATAGAAGAATCACAAGTTATAATGAGTTAAATAAAACATCTGACATTGATGATGTTAAGACATCTTTGTCTAGTATAACTAAACAGTAATTGTTATTCGCATTGGAAAACATTATTATTAACAGTGCAAACAGTCTATTTTATGCATCATTTCTAAGACATACACCCAACAAATGTCTGTCGATCTAACTATTTTGAAATAAATATTCGCGTGATCTTCAACATTCAAATGCTTCAAATTCAAAATGATTTTAGATTTTAAAGATTATATTTTGGTGATCACTACATTTGCATATTACCCAACTATTTACCATTTCATTATGATATGAATAGTTTTGATGAATATTTTTCGGTATAAATCGGCCGGGTGGCATAAGAGGAAACAACATGTTCATCGTAAGTCGTTCAAGTAAATTAAATTGATATATCTTCATTAAGATTATAATAAAACAGCAAAAACTGGTTAAAAGAGAAAAATATTGCATATCCATCTCAATGTCTAGACGTATTTTTGATATTCTGTACATGAGCTCTGGTTGATTTTTGTTTTTGTATTTCTTACTGTGTATTTTCAGTTTGTTGTTACTTATTTTTTTTTTTTGCATCCATACATATAACCGTTTTATTTGAATACCGAAAACGGAAAACCAGAGGATAGAATATGAATTTATACAGTATATTTCGCATGGGGGGTCTTCAAACAAAAATTCTTTCCCTTTTTATTTTTTGCTTTATTTTACAGCGATCACTTCATCATGATCATCATTGCAATGGAAATATGTATCTTTAACGATTCACAAAATTGATTTACATACGTTAATCTTAAATGTGAGGCGCATATGATATGAGGAGAACCGAACAACGACAGCAAAATCAGAGAGATCCATAGCTATGGGATTCCAGGAGTCATTTGGATCAAACTAAATGGTAACACAAAAACAAACAATGAGGGATTAGCAAGACACACAAATAAAAAATGAACCATTTAATTAGTCGTTTTATTTTTCTTTATCTTGTGAACTGTTTGATGATCAACCATCCCTCAAAGGCATATCAGATTTGATTGAATCTTCAATGGAGGTCAAATTCTCAATTCAGTCAACATTCCAATATTTTAATTTTTGAACACGAATCTTGATGTTTCTATTAAATTTGGTAAGGTAGAACATTAAACACGCACCAAATAGGAAACAACACGGAAGTTCTTAACGTATGAATCAATCCATAGCTATTTCGAATCATCTTCAATTGTCATTAATTGACTTGGTCTATGTTACCATCCAATTTTTATTCTTCAATGTTTATTTAGTTATGCAAATTGTCTATAATCAAGAATACAAAAAAGCCATAGATGAATCATCATTATCATATTAGTTTCAATAAAATCCGTATAATTACAGGTAAATGCAATGGGAAGAGCCCATAAAAAAGAGATTATGACTTGACGTCACATGTAATAATAATCCGAATTCTTATTCTTCATTCAGAAACACCGAAAGGCACCCAAAACGAAAGACTACGTTAATGAAGACATCTCCAATGTTGAATGTTCAGCTTGTGTGATCATCGCTATTAAATACTCAATCCCGGTGGTATAAATACTAAAAATTGAATGTTTAGCATTGTTCTTGTGTATTATGTTGCCGGTATTCTACAAGTAAACAATATCAGAAACGCATTGGAGACTGATCCAAAAGATGATATGTTTGGCGAATTCAAATCCATGCGGAACAACCGAACCAAGTAAGTAAGTTATCTTAATAATATTTATATTCACTGTTTGATTTCCATGATACACCACATAATATACATAATTCTACTTCATTCAGTATTCCCTTTATTTTTAAAGGGGAGCCGCAATGTTCAATACAGATGATGCCAGTAGTTAAAGGCCAAATCATCGCGCGCGTTTTTGGTGGCCTATATGGGATTTTTAAATTTCAAACCGAAAAAACAGAAAAAAAGTTCCTCAATGTCTTCAAGGCATTTGCCCCAAAAATAATAAAATTAAACAAAAAAAATATACAGAACAAAATGTTAAGAAATACCATCAAACATAAAACAAACAGAGGCAACAACTCAAACAAGAAAAATAAAGACATTGAATTAATATCATATCTCTTCTACATTATTATCTTTTATCGACGGATATTGCATGCTTTACGGTATGTTTTGAGTGGCGTCTTGATCTCGATTATCTTTAATACCCGCGTTCGCCTATAGTTCTTCTATTTATTTGCCGATTTTTGTTTCTGTTATTGTTATTCTTCAACTGATTGTGTATCATCCTATACAAAATACAAGAGTCCCTTTCAATGAATTGTAATCACATATAAATAATTTTTGGGAGGTCTTATGAGTCCCAATGAATAATACTTGGCTCATTCTAATGTTGATTTTTATGAGTGCTTTTGTTTAATCGTTCATTTATGATGGGCAACATATCACCGTCCCAAGAATAAATATTCGACACTAATCTTTGGCAATAATTTTTTTGTTACTGCTAATGGTATTCATTTATTGTTTATTAAGTCCCCATCAAGTGTAGGTCAAATTTAAGTTTTTGGGGGGCCAACAAACAATGAACAACAAACGTTTAAATATTCAACTAAACATGACATAAGTTGTTGCTAATCCATCGTAAAATTAATTGTTTCTTTATGGATCCCTCTTCATGTCTGGTTATTTATGTTTCTTTTTTACCAACAAGGTATGCAGATGGTATAGAATTGGCAGTTAGAGGGTACCAACGAGTCATATCCATAATTACCTGGTCAATTAATGGACCTAATCGTTAGTTAATTGATTGCTTGACGAACATATGACACATTTGGCTGACACACAAATATTCTAAATATTTCCTTTATTACTTATTATTTCAATTTTGATGGAGGACTCTTTGTGGTTTCACTCTTTAGCGAATCCATTGATATATTCAACTAAATGAAATGAATTATTTAATTTAGTTCAATAATGACATCGATTTTATATCTTTAACTTCCATGGAATTTACTGTAAACTTAATTGGAATTAAATTGTTTTTCGAGTTAATTAAGTTGTATTCATTGTGTTTTACAGGTAACCAAACATACGGTTAAGATCAACAATAGTTTTATCTTTAATTTTGTTTGATTACAACTGTAGCATTCTATGACTAACACATTCGTTACAGGGCCAGACCGGTTAAAAATGTTTTACTAGATTTTTAGTAATGTATTTTGACGCGATCTGGACAAATTTTCCGCTTCAGATTACCTGTTTATTAGGCAGTCTCTGTAATACTCCAGCAGCCCGAAACATTCAACACAAGGAATTTTATTTAAAAAAAAACGTGGGATCTCTATGGTATAAATGGTTTAGTGAAAAAATTGCCTCGAGGATTTACAGCATGTACCAACAGCATAATTATTCCATGTTTAACATGAATTTAATAACGAAAATTAAGTAATTAGACTTGCTATACAGTGTTGGAACATTTAACTTTGATTTTATGTTTTATTTTCTCATATATAAGAATTTCATATTAAAAAAAAGAAAACGTTTAAATAAAATTGAAACATAATAAACGTGAAACGTTTTACCATAACCGAATTTATTTAATTTATCCATTACACAAAATTCAATAAACAATTGCTACTGTACAGAGGGAGAGAGAGAGATTCCTTTCACATTTCCATATACCAATCCTCATTGCAACATAATTCAAACCGTTATAATTTGATAGTAATTTTCACTTTATTTATTAATTTCATCTAACATATCCAATATGGATTCATTTTATCTGATGAAACGATTGATTTTCGGTTTTTAAAAATCAATTTAAAACGTGTGTTTAAACAATATTAAGATAACATACGAATCAGTATTAATGAGTTAATTAGTGAAGCGCCTTTAACAATCAAGACAGCATCAATTCACTAAATGAATGAATGAATGAAATGAGAGGAAAAAAAAAACTAAAAACGTTGAGGTTGGTCTACATTTAAATGTTCATATCTTCTAGTCTAACAATCATGTCTTAGTCTCTCACATATACACAATCTGGGTTTTCTTCTTCTATACTCAAGTTGTTTAGTTCCCAGCATTTAAAGATCTTGTGTTGTGGGTTTTTATGAATACTCCAAGATAGAGGTAATATCTTAACGATATCACTTTCAGATAATGTTCTAATCAGTGTATAAAGAAAATCTCTGGTTAAAATTGTGTCATAATAGTTTACATGCCCATTGCTTTATTGAATTAATCCATTAGTTGTCCATATTATTTCAGGCTATCCGTTTATGAACTTTAGTGTAAAAGGGTGTAATCCATATTCCCTTTAATGAACTCATCGTTAAATTAAGATTGGAATGAAAACATTAAGAAGATGTAGGTACAGGTGCTAACATCATCGTTATTTGATGACTTCATATAATATAGGAAGTATTCAAACAACCGATGGAGAGAGACTCCAAAGCATGATGATCATTTGTTTGAAAATATTATTACGACGTTTCTAACCTTTAGAATGAAACTAATGAGGTTGTCAAACGAAATTATAAACCAGAAATGGTAAATTGAGTAATTTAAAATCACATGTAGAGACGACCCCAAAGCGAGAAGAAGTATCTATGTGAAGACACAATAATGAATGAAAACGATTCAGGAAATTGATGGAATCTAAAGAATTTCTTATGCATTCGATGACCTCTCATCATCAACAGGATCATTAGTAATTCAATTTCGAGAACTGACTAAAAATGCACTCAACCAGAATGTAGCTAATAGATTGTAATTAACTATTAGCCACCGTTTATCAGAAACAATTATCATTTTGATGTCTTAGATAAAATTTATTATTCATATAGAAATTTCTCATCATCATTTTACTTTTATTATATCCCTAATCCAATAGTAAACACAGCTGCTGTTTAACAGTTAAATATAATTAGTCCTCATAATGAATAATTGAAAAGAAATTAAATTCAATGCAACCATCTAATAAATTCACTAAAATGTCCACAATAAACATTCAGTGACAATCCAGAAAATTTCATAATGATGATATTAAACTCAGTCTTCCAGCTTTATGAGGCGGAATCATAAATATTTGCAAAATATAAATGTTCTGTTATGAAATATTATAATGCAGCAAATAAATTTATGTAATTGCATAGTTCAATTCCATAAATTTTAATTTTCATAATATCAACATAGAACTGTGCAAAATAAAAAATATTTAAAAAGAGAAAGAAAAACTAAACAAAAAAATGAAAAATTTTAGCAAATCTGAAAGGGAGGAATGAAATACATCGTCCTATAAGTTTATTAGTACAGACCACACATCTGACAGCCAAAGAGATGGAGACCACCCAACGTGTGTAAGTGAGAGTGAAATCCATATGATACCCCAGAGTCAATATCTTAACTCTCTTACGTTTATTGTATATTTAGAATACTAGTTAGGAACATAGGAACTGAATATCATTCCATTCGGATATTCATGACTTCATCCGAAGTCAGTCATCTGTGTCACGGTTACAAGAACAGTTTTACATTTCTTCATTTCTTATTTTTACGTATACAGGAACACAATAAAATACTGATTTAGTTTCATAAGTATATTGACTTATAATAATTTGAAAAATTGTTTAAACCACATGGTTAGATGAACTGACTTACATCAATTCAATATTGAAGAATGATGTGCAACTGTGCTACCGAACATTAAATACTTGAATTGCATCACAAAATATTATAATCCAATGGAACCGCGAAGTCTCTACATTTTAAAGAATTAAAAATTATTGCAATTTTGTGCGCGGTCTTTTATTATAAAACATGTGGCCAATTGTAGTATGAATATGAATTAAAACTTCATGGAATAATCATTATTTTCACGTTTAGTTACAAAGAACAGCGCAAAAGAACAAACACTAATATTCTCATAATAATTAGAGTGCCATTCTCAAATCATTAGGTACCGTCTTCTATAATGATCCACGAAAGTGTAAATTAATTGCAACTAAAATATTCAATTACACCATAGTTGGTAGATTAAATTACATTTCTTTTGCGGTAAAGAATAATTTACGTATGATATACAATATGTGTGATTTATTGACTGGTGTAACTAAATTGCGACAATCAACGTCTAAATATTTTCAAAACATTGTAAGATTAAAATTGATGTTACACCCCAAGGAGTATATGAATCAAAATAAAAAGGTAAGGATAAGGAAACTCTCACTTTGTCTGTCTTTTTTCGGTTGATTTGAAGTAGATCTTTATACCCGATCAACAAAAAATACAATAGAACTCCGTTACAATTCCTTATGAATGAATTTGACCTTCATCCAACTGTGTTGCTTTGGATATTTTAAATTAAAAAAAAATAAACCACGACAACAGATAGAGACTGATAAAGTCGATCGGCCACAAAAAGAAAACTTGGAGACCATTTCATTCAAGTGGACCAAAGTAGCCGAAACGAGACGCGCCAAAAGAATCACACAGTGATATTATTGTCATCCTATGTATAGTCCTTGATGTTTTTATATTGATACCGCCAATATACACTAAGATCTGATACAATGTGTTTAAAATAATAAGAAAGAATTTTCACCACATGAACCGTGTGAAATTGTGCCACATAACCTACAGGTAATTTAAGTATACACAAAAAGTAATCACCTGCTATGCAACATTTCAATTAGTTATGTATATGCAAAAAATAAAATAAAACTGAATAAACAATTCAACTCCGGTGGTATGTTTTTGAATATAACAGAAACCGATTGATTCGCCTACATTCACTATGTTTTTATTTAACTTATTCAATTTGTTGTTTTTTTTAGTTTTGTTCTGCAAACGTTTTACCAGTAAAGAGATTTTTTAATTTATTCAACAGACGATGAATTGGAAGGCCACAGTTGATTCTAATTGAAAGTGTGTTTGTAGATTACTAATGAGGAAATAATAAACTACGTGGCTTTTACGTTGAATTCATCTCTGTTCCAATAATGTTGAATGAAGATGATTGTTTTGTGATAAAGAAAAATCTTTAATGTACAGCTGCCACGTAGTCATTAATTGAGTTATAAATATTAATTAATATGAATTAAAGCTTCAGATGAGTAGAAGATTGATGACTAAAGATTAAAGTAATCTGAATAACATATTAACATTTGAGAAGATATTAATCGGACTGTGACTCAACTACAGATAGTAATGATTAATTCCCTTTTATTGCGATTTAATTAATTTGTTTCTCAAACGTTTAGATAGAAACAGTCAACAAATCAATACCGGATTTTAATAAAATCTAATTTTTATTATTTCATATCCAATGGTAATGCAACGTTTAAATGAATTGTTATATTCAATTAGATTTTCAATAGAAAATTTGTCATGAAAATGAGTTCATGAATTTAAAAAATTTTAATTTCTTAATGGCACCATATGGAATGTATTAATATCTTGTTATTACCTTAAATAAATTTAAATTATCTTTCACGTTATTCTTACTACAGCATCAAGTGAATTGTGAAACTGATATGAAATTAATTTAATTCTTTTTTTTATTTTATTTTATAAAATGATAATTTGTCAGTCTGAACGCTTGGTAACATATCATTTCACAAATGAAAACTAATCGAGATACAAATGAAGAAAAAATAACTAAAATATTAATCAATTTGTACAAATTGAGTGGAGGATCAGATGTCTCTTGTTCAATTCGTTTACCAATCAAGACCAGTTGACTTTTATGGTGACCCGCAGAACTAAATAAGTCTCTCTATATGATCAAGTAAATGATATGTGTATCATTGATTAATAAAATGAAACTTTGTTGCAAAATCCTCACATTATACTGTACAATTAATTCAATTTGAATTAAATTCAACTATTTTATCTGTAATTTCAAATGAAATAATTTATTTAAATTTTTTTCTAAATAAAAATAAAATATCGATGAATTGACACCTAATGATAAATACCGATCAATCTCGGAATTATCCAATCTAAGGATTCAGTTATGTGGATCAATATTTATCAATTTGGTAAGATAATTACAAAGTGAGTTAGAAATTTTAAACCAATTCACCATATTTGGTAAATAAGAAAATATTTCAATACAAAAATTGTTTTAATTGAATTAAAGTAACACAAAAAAACAATGTTCTCAATTCGCATTCATATTGCAATTACACTTGTAATACACATCACCATTGGTAAAATGTGGTTTCATATATTCGCAATTGATGACTTCAAATCATTCGTATATCAATCATGTTTTGTCATCATTCTTTACATTTGTATATCAATGGAGTAATTCATTCTGTAATTACATTCGTATATAACATTTTTGTATTTCGTTTTGTTTTTCGTATTTAGTAACAAAATGATGACTGAATTACCAATTAGTAAAATAAAGGTAATGGGGATATCATAATATTAACATGTAAGAATTTCCATTCAAATCAGAGTATCCATAACAAACAAATGAAACTGAACTAACACAAAAAAACGCAATTCAATTCATGTGATTCCATATCTAATTAGGCAGCAAAAAGCAGCCATGAATTTAAGACCCTACAAACGTAAGCATAATTATGATTTGGTAATGTTGTCAAATGGAACATGTTCACCAATAATACAAACGGTATTTTGTCGTATTCAACATTTTAATACATTGTATATGTGTCGAACACACCTTTGTAAATTCATTTAATCATGAAAGGTATTTTATTAACCAAAAATAAAGGGTCTCTCGTTAAAAAAAAAACTGAACTGCTGAATTATTTCATCGACATCTGGATTCCTGTTTATACCAAGACGTTAGAAGTTGCATGAGAAAGGGTAACAATGTGAATTAGCCAACGTTTGCCACCATTATTACATTAATAATATGTGAGGGGTTGTTCACATACAACCGCCCAAATGTCTATTCTTTAACCCCATACCAATGGGTAGTAATAAAAATTCACATCACGTGGTTTTAAGGTTAATGTGGTTCGAAACTCTTATAAAAAGTAATCAAAATCCCAACATTCTTCAGTACCATCAATAACTGAGAAAAATCTTTTATTTCTAAGAGAATTTTTCAAAAAATCATTGATTGAGTACAGACAAAAAAACAAAACCTTTAAAATTTAATTAATTACCATCAATGATAATTAAAAATCTCAATGATATTCATTTTAAATTAATTGCAGTATTATAGTTTTTCTTTTTAAATTTAATTTGTATCTCCATATCGCCATAAACTGTTTGCATAAATAATTCAGTTTTGTTTTTATTCACCACAAAAGTAAAAACAACTAATTCTGCTGGCCACCGTCAGAATAAAAAAAAACCATTCATCCCCAGGAGACATCATCAAGGTAAAATGATTACGAATGGCTTACTAAGAATACACAGCACCATATAACTTGGTGCATACACCAAGACGAAAATAAAAAAAAAATAAATAAAACCAGTCACATCAAAGTATTCATCTCAATAGAGACATTATCGTGCCTCTCAAATGCCTTTAAATGGTCCATTCAAACTGAAAATTACCTTATTTATTTTAGAGATAAAACACATAATAAAGACTGTTGCTTAATATATCCCGCATATTAAAGAAAACTTTAAAAACTTGAGGTGACCAAAAACCATTGCGAATACCCTGCCAGTGCTAATATTGATGGTTTGAACTAAATATTGAAATCTCAAGTGGGAACAGCTTCATTCACTTCTTGATGAATCAAATTGGTAAGACTCAATACTTTATTCATGTGTAGCTCTTCAATAAGAATAAGTAAATAATTATGTGTATAGTTTACTTTCAGTATATTTCGATAAACACACTTCATAATATGCATTCTATCATTCAGGTAGGTCTTATATTGAGTCGTCGTCTTCGTTCTCTTCGGTTTTGTCGTCATCAATATTACACATATGATTACAACAACTTAGAATGGGCCGGTGATATCAAACAACGTGGGTGATCCACTTTCAAATACCAACAAAATACAAGAATAAAATCGTATTGTTAATTCAAACTCAATTTTTATGTTCACCTTTGAGTTTATTTCAATTTTTTTAATGTTTGATTTTATAACTCAATTTAATTCGTTTTTATTGATCCCACCATTCGATCTCGTTAAATTGATTATAAGTCAAATAATTCATCTTTATTGTCTCTTGGTAGTTCGTTGTTGTTGTTGTTGGTTTTTCTGGTCTTTTAATTCTGTTATTCTTTTGCTGTTATGTTTTTTATCGTATTTCACATATTCATATGAGATCAGTGTATTTGTCGGTTAAGTTAATCTTATTGAAGAAATATCTAAAGAAAAGAACAAGGGTTGATGAACGGGTCAGCTCCTGTTTCAATTGTGTGAAAGTTCTGTATCATTCTTTCATCATAACATAACCATCAAATTTATTTAAAACTGATAAATGGATTATGAATGATATTTAAAACGGAAATTGATTATAACCAACATAAGGTATGCGCGTTTGGACAATTTAATCAAAATATTTTCATCATAAGAATTCGTCAACGTTTCACTCAAATGAATGTCTTTTCATTTGAGAAACAATTTAAACCGAAAAAGTATGCATAAATAATTAAGTAAATTGTCCCTATGATAATCCTGAAGCAGATGGACAAACCGAATCAAATATTCATAATATTTGGTCTTATTCAGTCATGCATCATAAATGTGATATGACAATTTATTCTTCTAATCATCTTAACATTGGTTAACTCTACCATCTCACATTTAGCGAATACACTTTAATTGAAGAGTAACCCGAAAAGAATTTCTACTTGTTGAGACTGAAACCACATCATCATCAAACTAAATAAAAGACTTAACATTCAAAAGATGTGGTTTAAATAACTGGATTAAATTACATTACAACGGATCCGAATAAACCGAATCACTCTGATATACTTTTTCACATAATAAGTTGACATAATAATTAGTGGGCGACAAATATTGTTGCTGTTAAACATAAATGGGATACCGCTAAATAACGACTTTGCTTTCAATGATGTGGTTTTACTTCAAATAATTTCGATACAGGAGAGGCACCCAGATAGAAGAAAATAAACAAATAACTCTAGGTAAAACTTGAAACCTGTGACCGGTGTTTTATAGGAACTTGTCATCCGAGCAACATAACTGGGGCCAAAAGCTTGTTTCAAATTAATGTTTTTGAATGTTTCAATAAACAGAACACATGTAATTGAATAGTTTTTAATTTGACTTCAGTTGGTTATAAAATCCAATGCCATGAAACTGTTTTATTTTTGGGGGGAAAAAAACAGTTAAATCTGTTTGTGGTAAATTGATACATTGAAATGATATGGTTTTGCTGGTGTTTGTCCATAAATAATGAAGTAATAATAATATTCATTCGTATCGAGAACTTTAGCATTAATAAATGTCAAGAAAGAAAACTCAGAGGAATTATTACTCTTGGTGTTCATTACCATGTCTTTGTCATCGATAAAAATTTTGTTGTTAGATGAATTGTGGCCAATACGAATAAAAGGAACATTGTTGTCCCCCCAAAGTATATACAAATTGATATTGTAATTGCAAAGAAACATAAGTTAATCTTTTATTCTTTGGTTTAACGTAATACAATTTTATGTTAACCATAAAGCGGTATTTATGCTATTCAATTCAATGTACCTACATTTAATGACTGTTAAAGTTTGTTATTCTGTACTTAACCAGTGCCAAGAATTAATTCTTGAGGCATCGAATTTAATACCATAGAGTTCATAGTATACCCTCGAATAAACATTACATTAATTTCGTGCTTTGTTCAATTTTAATGGTGTGGTACACATTAATTACATAAAATGCTAATTTCATATAATATCATACAAATACAGGAACTGTATACTAACAATAGTTTTACATTCTAGATCGTGTTATGTTATTTTATGGGTGGAATTATACTAAAATTGTATATGAAATACTATGATTTAATGTCTCTTAATCATATAATTTCTTGAATGAATAAAAATCATTATTTATTATGAAAGCAATTCCAAAGAGTCATTGGTTCAATTACACCTCAAAGGGTGTTCATTTAAAACAAAAAAAAATACCCTCAACGATAATTTATTAAACGCCATACCACTTTTGATTATCAATATATGATTAAACAATGTGTGATGCAATATTTAATTGACACAAGTTAAAAATATTTCAGTTGATTGCAATGAGCCAGCAATTTTTGTTAATATAATTAAATTTGCCATTTAAGTTGATTGAACTATCAAAATAAAAGAGATGATTAATTGCATTGGAATATAATGAAATACTGTGAAATTCTCATTTAATTAAATGAATGTCAGTTGATGATCAATACAATTCACTTATAAAAATAAATTTCTTAAAACATCAATGATCGAAAATGATGAATGATGTAACTGTGAATAAAGTCAACTAAAGGTTGACCCAGCAATTTGCAATGAAATTCACTAAAATTTTGAACTGAAGGTGCATCATTACATTGCGGAAAAGATTTACACACACGATCAGTGTATGTTGTCTGGTCTAAATTATTATCTCCCTCAATTGGACGATCAGAATATCAGATTTAATGAATACAGACAGACAGTTGTTATTACTCCCATTAAACAATTAATGTACATTATAATTCGGTTAAATGCATGCGTTTACTATCTGACAATTAAATGATAGTAAAAAATACGGTGCAGATTTCTTAAAACATAACTGAATTTAATTCAACTATAAAAATGACTAAATTAGTCGTTAAACAGACCTTTAAATCTAAGAGTTATATCCATGGATTAATGTTAGAATCCCTTTAAGCTGTATCGTAACATTAAATTATATTAAACATTAATTAGATGATTAATTTGTTGTTTCATAGTCGTTTAAAAAACCAAAAAAAGAAATAAAATTGGCCAAATGTAATAAGTAACATCGCATGCTGTAGTAACTAAATAATTACGTTATTAACATCAGAATCAAAGTTTTAATGTGTGCAGATTGGCCACACACATGGCATACGAAAGTTTCAGGTGAGAGAACACCGTTTTAGTAAAAAAACTAAAAGGTCAATGTTCTTAACGATTCGGTGTTTTACTAGTCAATTTATATGAAAACTTCTCTTAATTGAATCTTTGTTTTCTATTTGATTTTGTTTGTTCCTTTTTCCATAAATTAATGTTGATCAATTTGTCATCCTTTTCCCGTATTAGTAATAAACAATGTATTGGCTGCCGGTATTTAAAAATTCCGATTAGACATAAATAACGAAAAAAAAAGTTTGATGTCATTATGAATTATGAGCATAAGAGTATAGCAATCCACTAAACATAGAGACATAATACAGATGGTATTGAAATCTCATGCGCTATGATGTGACTCTGCTTACACCTATGAGTTTATTAATGCTTTATCATCGTTTTGTTTGGAATTAAGAATAATAAAAATAAAAATTATTATAAACTCTTTGTTGTTGTTGTTGTTGTTGTTGAGATTTGATGTCTTCATATGGGAATATCTGTGAGATGACATATCATAACGAAGGTGTCTCAATTCCAACCTCAATGTGCGTAGGAAATCGTTAGTGGATTTATTGACCATAAACATTCAATGGTTTACCAGAAGAATAAAATAAAAAAACAACAGCAACAACACAACAATATTATTCTTTTGTTATGCCACACAAGCAGCTGTAGAAGGAGCAATAAATGGCTCCACTTGAACATAATAATTGTACATGGCCAATCCACTATGAAACAGATTAATTTATCAACAATCAAGATGATCTTTTTTAAAAATCTTTGACTGATAAATGTGCAACAAATTACTTAAGAATTTTATTCAATTTTTTTTTTATTCGCAATGTAATTCATTCTTGATTGTAATAAAAACAGACGGATCAGCAGGTGATTTTCAGGTTTTTCATTGACTTCTAATTAACATTCGATAAGATTTGATTAATCGACTGTTCAAGTTGAAATTAAACGTCGATAGATGATTGAAGGGAAAATTATTGAGATAAATGCAAATGAATTATAATGATAAATTGACATTTTTGTTAAAATAAAACTTTACGTCTTTGTAACGTAACAATCTTTTTGTATAAAGAACTCAAAATAATTGTTTGATGAAGTAGTCAGACAACAGTCGGTAAGATCATTTCATACATCGTAATAATTATGTTCAACGTGTTTTATAATTTTATTGCTTAATTTCTGGTTCAGTTTTAAGGTGTTTCACTTAAATTTTCTTTTTACTGTGTCTGTGTTTTATTTTTTATATTTTCCCTCCCGTAAAATAAACGTATCGAATGGAAATAAAATAGTGTAGGCAATACAAGTCGACAAAATAATTGATCTTGAATGGCCTTAAACTTCGCTGAATGACATTAAACTCTTCATTCTACATCGTTTAAAATGTTTTTAATTTGAACGAAACAAATTGAGTAGTTTCCTCTTCTATTTGCTGGCCAATAATGGCATTAAAGTCATATTCAAATTACTTTTGTTGAAACTGATAGTGAAACGAATTACTTGAAGCACAATTAATGATTATGATCGTAATACTGTCATATAGTGGAACATTCGATATTAATGATCCGATCATAGTGAGTGATTCAGACAATTGGTGTTATTAGGATCGGTGAACAAGTGCGTGATCAGAATTTACTGATAATTTAAATACTTCATTTAATGGAAAAACAAAATGATGTCGCAGCTACTTTACAGATGAATTATTTCCGTTGTAACATATAGAATTCAATACTTGGGATCAATGGCGGTGGCAGTGTTTTATTTAGATGCAGATGAGACCAACAAGTCAATAGAGATTATTTTACATTTTCATGAACAGCCATGAAATATAAAATTATAATTTTACCATTCAGTTGATAATACTGATATTCTGATCATATGTACATTAAGAGACATGAGACACAGTTTGATATTCGCTATCTTATTGCATAAGTCTTCCAATACTTTGAATCGTTGGCATTATATGTTCTTTATTATTTTCATCGTTTTTAATATTTAATTTGGCGAAGAAAGAGAAGAAATGATACGATGGACCACCCAAGTTTATATTATTTTCTCTTATCCATTCATAAATTTTAAATATCGTACGCTTAAATAATCATTTTATATTCTGATTTACTGGTGTTTTTTCAGTTTTCTTATTATTCTGCCATCATCTGTGAAACGGTTTTTCTCTTTATATTCTGATCAATCCAATGACTAAAATATAACTACATTAACATTTCTTTTACTGTTGAATTTCTCTGCGATTTTTTTGCGATATTTTCTTTTATGATCATTGAAGAATCAACGTTATGGTTAATAAAAGAGACATACAGTGAGGGAATTCCTCTCAGTTTGCAAATAAACGTGCCGATTGAAATGTGATCATCAAAAGAATCATTTTACCAGTTCTTTTTGATTTTGTTATTGTTTGATTAAAAGAACCCTACCCTTTTACAACAGATTATAATGGGCAATTTCTTTTAATCGTTCTTTATCATTATTCTTTGTGCTTTCGTTTAATTAATTGATGATTTACCTTTATTAGTTGTATTGACATTAAATAATCTTGTTGTTCTTAAGTAAAAATAATTTCCGTTTCTAAACGTTTCATATAAATTTTAGCAACAGACATTTATTCTTATAGACTGTTAATTATTTATCAAAAGAATTGCTTTGATTTCTTTAGTTTTATCATTTTAAATTGGATATTAAAAGCCAAGAGTGTTTCAGCCACTTTAATGATAATTACCGCATAATTTACAATATAATTAAACCTTAAGAGACAATTTACATCACATTCGTGTTGCTTTAAATTAGTTCATATGTTATTGTATTTTACTATTTTACAATAGGCAAATGAATACAAGGCGCACCAACGTCATGATTGAATCAACCCCAGACAAATGTCTTACATTTACTGTTGATTTAAATGTGAATTTTCAGTTTAATTATAATTATTCTATAATTGAATTTATCATAAAGCGAATAGAAGTATAAACCGTACATTACATATCACTGAGACATGATGAGATGCTTATAATTAAATCATAACCATCGACAATAACATTTTTCATTAACAGACAACTCGGTTATACTGAGTATTCATTAATCGTTGAATCACAAAAAATCAAAACAAATGTATCACTTGAATTAAAATTTATGCATTAACATATCAAACATAAAAAATTGCATATGAACATAAAACATTATGAAATATGTATCGGATCATTAAATCTTTATTATTTCATAAGTATACACATGAAAAACTGAAATATTTTTTTTATAATTTAATGCGATTCGTTTAATATTAAACCAGTTAAAACAATTTTAATTTTTTAATTTTTTTTTTTTTGTGTTTGTATGTTCACTGATAAAGTTCAGTTGCAATAAATTATTACATTAAACCATGAGGTGTTACATTCATAAGATTACATTAATTGATGCATGGCAATGGCAACATTAACAACATTTAACATCGTTTAAAATCCAATGATATGTAACTGTTGTTGTTGTTGGTGTCTGAGATGCTATACTTTATTGTATGTATTATGTATAGTTTTCGGGTGACGCGAAAAAGACACATTACAATTTATTTATTTTTTTGGTTAGCTGTTCATTTAAATCGTGGATATCACCCAAGTCACGGTACGTTTGTTAATATCTTCATAATATGTGACTGGCAATCTCTTAGTGATTTGCCTGAGCAATACTGTATAGCAATATATATATTTTTTTCTTTTATTTTCAGTACAAATACATTTAGGAATAATTTAATAAATTCATACATGATGTATGCAGATATACCTGATGAATAAATTCTTATTTCATATTCAATGTAATTTAATTTTCTGCTTATTACCAGCAATCATAGTGTAAATATTATATTCATCATAATGTTAATCGTGCACATAAATAAATATTTGTAAATGCAATAATGTAAATCTCTCAGCAGATATCATACACTTAATTGAAATTTTAAAAGAAATATGCAAAATAAATATGATTTTCATACACATACATTTATAGCCAAGCCAATAAGGAAAAGAAAAGTGATTCATTGAAACGTGTAAATGATTGAAATAAAAATAATAATAATAAAACAAAATGCTATACAGCATACGTTGGTTACATTAAACGAACCGATTATGGTGAGTATTTTTGAATATACAATCATTAGTTTTCTTTTATTTCACTGTATGATAATAAGATAATAAAAACACAGAGAAGAAATTAACTAAAGAGAGAATTATAAAAGAATGACAGCATTGAAGTAGTTTGGCAAATAATCAACAGAAAATCGGTTGAACCATAACCACTTTTCATACAGAATTACACAGTTAAAATACTCTTAGTCCCAAATATACAGGAGAAAATCAAAAACAACGCAAATAAACAAAGTGATGAAATCACACATAATCAAATGGAATGTAAAATGATAAGAAAATTTAATGCTATGCCAATATAGAACACTGAAAATATTTTACAATGTTTATGGAAATTTAACAAACAGAAAACTAATTAATTTACACCTTATCACCAGGTGTTCATGTGAAAACACAGATCAATAAATGCAATTTCATTTCGATTATTGAACTTTTTTATTCGGCCCCTTGTTGAAAGAAACAATAATAATAATAAAATCGTATGCATTACAGCCCAGCATGAAACAGTAGTATTTTAAGCTGGTGCAACATAACCGCATACAATTGATTGTTCATTTTACGGGAATTTTTTTAAAATGAATGTGCCATACATGTATTGGCTTAAAAGCTATTTTAATCAAAATCACTGAAACACGTTTATGGCCAACCGATTATAATTAATATGCAGAATAGTAAGATATGTAAGTAAACACAAAATCAATAAATAAAAGAAACCGCCAATGAAATTAACTGTGAACATATTTAAATAAGGTAAATTCATCGATGTAACACCCACACCTCCATTGGGTGCTTTTAACCAAAGACCAGTAAGAAGAGATATACACCAAAAAAAAAAAAAATGAAATGAAACTAATCAAAATTCTCTTTGAGCCAATGTCATTAGAGTGTTTGTTTCAATTCATGTATCGTGAAATGGATGAAAATGAAGCAATTAAATTGATAATTATAAAACTATAAATCAATGTTAAAATCAAAATGCCAATAGAATGTGATCAACATGAACGGTGATCCATTACGTGAATTTTAAAATCTATAAAATTATACCTCAATCATGCCGATTATTTCAAATTATGTGAGGTCAATTGAATATTTTAAAGAAAAATCAAAAACATACAATGAAAATTCTTCAACTATAAAATCATGTTTCCTAAACAAAAAAATGTTAAAACCGAGAAAAACAGTCAAAATAAAATCAATCCATTTACTAAAGAAATAAACGAAAATGATTCGTGTTAAATTTCGATGTCCAGTTCAAATTCAATACTTGACTTCATTTCTTTTGATAGAGCAGTTTTAATGACGAATTAAATAACACATATCAATTCCAATAAATAATTCCATAAGAAATAACAGTTAAACGAATCATAATTGATTGATATATCTAATAACAAAAATTTTTTAAGAAACACATAAAAAATATGAGGTCGATTATCGGACTAAACTAAAAGGTTAAACTCGTAAGAAAAACCTATTTATTTATGAAGTTCGTGTTTTGAAAATATTTCAATTTAGAGGGTGGCAATAGAACCGCCACATAGTACAGGTGCGGTCAGAATTACCAATCTTTTTCTCTCCTGTCCATCTGATTGCATGTGCCAAATAAAAATCTTAATCTGAGCTGTACGTTCCCCAAAAACCAGGACATATTCACCAAATGAATGAATAAATTGAATTGCGTGCCATTTGTTGTTACCGCATCCAATAATTCCTATGTTACTGCCTTTAGTTAAGTTTATTACAAGTTAATATTTTCAGGTGGTAGAACAATTATAATAACTTTTCATAACTGAAAATAGCAGTAGTTACTTTCGATTGATATGTTTCCATATATAATGAGGGCGAATTTTATACACAATACAACGATACAGGATTTTCTAAGTGCAGTTAAAGTCAATAAAATTATGCAAGCCATTCAATCATTTCATACACATCCAACGAAGGAATATTTCAAATGTGTAACAACATTATTCGTTTAAAATACTCATTCAAATTTCCACCACTATAATCGAACCCTTTCTCTCAATGTTGTAGCCATCGTCACGCCACATCGTAAAAATTAAAGGATAATAATTCGCCTAGCAATTTACAACCATAACTACGATATGATTATCCAAAGTACATAAACTCATTGAGTACTTCTGATGGTATTAAGAATTTATAATAATTATAATGACACCATTCGAGAGGTTAACTGTATCATAAAACAATTAAGTGTTTCATTTGAAAATCTTAATGAACATTCCATTATAAATAAGAAATAAATAATTAGAATTGAATCATACCTGAACTCGGTCGATCACTATAACGAGTACAATAAACCCATGCTGGCCAAACCATTGGACCACCACTTTCTGATGATCCATCTGATTTTGTGGCACCAGTCGTTGATGATGTACTAACTGGTGATAATTTCTCTTGTCCTGAGGTACTTCCATTCGTTGAACCAGGCGATAACATTGCTGATGCTGTTGACGACACAACAGATGATACATCATTTGATGCATTCGATGTAGTCGCTGTTAAATCCATTGCTGAACTTAATTTTCCTTTTGCACTTCCCGTTGTACGATGTTTTCTTGTACCCGATGATTTTGATCGTTTTAATAATGGATCAGTGATACGACGTCCAAAATCCGCTTTTAAAATATTATCAATACTAAATTTAAGATTTGCCTCATTCAAATTATTATTCATTAAATGTAAATGATTTTCATTTAACGGTGACTGTGAACTATCACGTGATAATAAATTTGGTGTTGTTAATTTTTGCATATCATGTTGCAGAGCTGATGTTATTTTTGAGATTGCACTCAAATGTGAATGGATACCATGAAAATTCATTGGTTCTGGTGAATTTGGTTCATCCATTGATAACCAACGTTGTTCTTTGGTATCATTTGGTTTTATATGGGGACGAAAACCAATTTTAGGATCATCATTTGGCCGTAATGGATTTAATACATCTGGCCTTAATGGAAAATTATAAAGATTTTCCTTTGGATTTAAACTCAGTCTCCGTGTCACAGCCATAAAATTCATTTGTTGTTTCATCAGTTCTTCAGCATATAATTGACTATTTCGTATTATTTCTTCTTGTAATCGTGTCGGACTTGGACGTACTATTGGAAAACGTATTTGATCACCACCACTACCACCGGTTGGTAAAAATGAACGTGGTATCACTGATTGTAATGAATCATTACTCATATCATCATCTTTATTTACATTTAATTTATTTATGGTGCCACCACCACTAACCGTCGCACTTTCATCCTCTTTACCAACTGATAATTCACTATCATCACTAGCACAACTAATACGATCATCATCATCATCGATTGTTTTATTATTATTAACACTTTCCGTTTGATATGAGCTGACAGAACTAGAACGTGGTTCACTCGATTCTTCTAAAATACTGTTTGTACGCATTTCGTTTGTATCTAAATTACGTTGATTTAAATCAAATCCACTAGGTGATGTATGACATTCAATTTTATTGGTGGTATCTTGTACAATACGTGGACTGGTTAACAGTCCATGATTAGACATCATTAATGATTCTTGATGCATTATAGTTTCATTATTTGAGACCAAAACATTTAATGGTAACGATAACAATGGTAAGGAACGTGATGTCAATGTAGTCATTTCTTCACTTAATAAATTTTATTTTTTTCCTTATTTTCCTTTTTATTTTATTTTTTTTTATAGGCTAAACACAATAAAACATTAACGCATGCTACTATCAGCAGGGTGCCGTCGGTCAATTGAATAAAGAATTTACTAATTCAAAAATACGGTTCAATATTATCAAATTGAATGTTCAACTATAATTTAGTTAACAGTTTATTGTAAACACTTTAAATTCACCATTAATATCATTCCATTTTATTTCAATTTTAAAAATGCACACCAAACAAACACATTAACTATTCACTTAATTTTCTTTATCATTTCATTCCATATTTTTCTTATTAAATTTCACTTAAAATGCTCAATGAAAATCGCCAATTTCATTAATTGCAATTCCATTTGTTTTGAATCGATTTGAATGTATTAAATCCATAAATGAATAAAAACGAATATTAATTTTAAAATAAATATAACTGATATCAATTAAAGGTATTTTAATGACCCAATTAAGTGCAGAGTTATGAACATTGTAATTTGATATCTGGTTGAATCTCTTGATCAATTAAAGAACAAATAATACCACACATGAAATACAAAATCACGTCGCTTCTACTCTACACTCATTTTTGAACTGAATACAGTCAACAAGAAATGTACTGAATAGTCGCGACATGGGTTAGGTTTAAAATTGAAACTCGCGCGAGATATTACCATCAAATGAGTATGAGTATGAGCTTACAAATACAACTATAAAGAGTGGAAAAACCTGATTATATGAATGGGCTGAACTCAATTGGGTACATCCCATCTAGTATGAAATTGCTAGTAACCACATTGAAAAAAAGGTAATAACGTTTTCACAGAGTTTCGTTTTTCCTGCTTATACCGGCACT
Organism: Coboldia fuscipes; assembly: GCA_001014335.1. Lineage (NCBI taxonomy): Eukaryota > Metazoa > Arthropoda > Insecta > Diptera > Scatopsidae > Coboldia > Coboldia fuscipes. Next base: position 202,438 of record JXOR01000460.1, on the reverse strand, counting down.
AGAGCTTTTTTGGAGCAGATTCAACATAAGTTGTTTGGAAAGAATAAATCTTTTAACTGATTTCAGTGAACTTCAATGAAATTCATACACACGTACACACAAATAAAATAGAAGAAACAGATTGAAACAGTAGAACGAGTAAAAGAGAAGAAAAATTAAGATTTTCATAAGAAGGAAAAACTCATTTGAACTCATGAAACAAAAGAAATTCTGAATAAATTCAATTGAATTTGAAGAGATAGAGAAGCAAATGATGCCCATAGCTGGTCCAAAGCTTCATTTCTATTAATTGCCTTTTCTTGTTTACCATTTGATTTTCATGAAGCTGTTTCACATAGATTATACAAAAGAAAAACAACAACATAACATCAACTAAATTGGCTTCTCACACTTTCAATTGTACCAAAGTTGAACCGTATCCATTCCCTATTAGTTTACCAGAAAACTTGATTCTCTTTTTTCTTTTTTATAAGTTCAGAAGAATATTCCATTTCGTTTAAAAACAATCGATTTTCTATGTTGTATTCAATTTGAGTTCGTCCATCATCCAAAGCAGCATCCAAAGAATTATATAGTGAAAATGGATTCACTAGCAAATAGATTGAAGTGATTTGTGTGTACCGTATCAAGAGCACCTTAAACTATTTATCACAAATCGTATAATACTGTTTGCAACGAAGGGAACTTAATAATCGTCGCATTCAATTATGGATGAAGCAAAAAAAAACAGAAGCATTAGACATAAGAACCAGTTCTTCTCTCATAATAAAGAATATTTCTGTTTTGCCAGCATGGAAAAAGAAACATATGAAACCAATTTTGAGGTGAAATTCAAAGGGCAAATGAAATATCTCTTTTGATTCTCGGTGTATTTTGGTATTTGTAAATTGGCTGATTGAATATTGGTATAAGACTACAAGATTTATACAAGATAATCAAGTTATGTGTTAACCGTGAAAGACATTTACCAAATACACAATATAGCGGCTATACAAGAGAATTATTCAACGTATTACACCAAATTATTTATACAATTTTATGTATTCAATCATTAGTTCTAATGCAAATTGTATAACATGTGCATAACTCTTTTATAGCAATTTGATGAGTTTTATTCCAATGGATTTAAACGTAAAGGTAATTTAAATACTCTAGTGAAAGGTATAATAATGGAAATTCTTAAAGTTAACTCTTTGACACTGATGCCACTTAAGGTAATTTTAAACACAAGTATAAAAGAAAACAAAAGGAATATAAAAAACTTCCTCAATTGGCCACATTTTTTTTTACAAAGTTCAATAAATCCTTCATGTCAATTAAAATTTGTTAATTAAGAAAAGTTTACGTATTCAAAAAGGAGCTCATTAAATCAATTGATTTATTTATTAAATAAGGAACAAAAAAATCAATTTTCTTTATGAACTTCCACTATTTAACATAAAAAATCAGTGAAATGTGTAATGAATTCTTTCATTCAGCTGATTATGGATTAAATTGGATTCGTTTCAAATTAATATGGATGGAGATGAAATAAAAAAACAACGAAGCTATAGGTATATCTTCTATACAAGGGAATAATAAACACTAAAATGGTATGTGACTAATTCAACATTATTATAATTCATTAAGTGTGCATAGTTGGAATTAAATAAAAAAAACAGCAACAATTTAACCATAATTGATTGTATCGAGTCGAAAAAGATTAGATGAATGATGATGAATATGACCGTAGTAAAGAAAATCAACGGATTGTCTGTAGAATGCCGCCAAAATGATGGTGTAAGTAACAGAAAATACTTAAAAGAAACATTGAAAGAAGTATCACTTAAGAAAGTAATATCGTTTTAAATATATAAAACATAATTTTTCCATTTCACATTCACAAAAATTGTATGGAAATACACACATAAAATGTATTCTATTTTCTTCAATTCAATTGTATGAACATAATTAGTGATTATACTTAAAGTGTAATCTATACATGAATATAATACTGATATGGTTTTCTTGTTGTTTATTATTTTTCTTATGGTTCCATATAAATGATAATTGTGTATGAGCGGCGAAAAATGTTTCTTCTCACACCTTCCCATAATTTATGGTCATTTAAAACGATTATGCACAGACGGTGAAGTGTTAATAGAATTAAGCGTCTCTCCTTCATATTTCGTTAAGTTTTCTTTTTGTCAATAGGAAGAAAAACCCATCAGTCTCAGTACAGTTGAATTCAGATATTACCCGCCACTATGAAAATGTTATTTAATTGGATACTAAATTTAAATGAAATGGTCATGCACAAATCCAATTGATATAGGAAAACTCAAGGGAAACAATAAACAGGAGGAATAGGAGGGTTAATTCTATTCATGTGTTTGTATAGTTTTTATCAAAGTACTCAATAAGACCGCTTTTGTTAATTAGAAAACTTCAGAAATGTCGTATTCGATTAACGTACATGGTGGAAGTTTAATAATTCGTTTCTGTTTTTATACAGTCATTGTAATCAACATTTTATGTTCATCCGTTTAACAGACTTAATTATCAAACACCCAACCAACATAGTTAAAAATTATAATCAAATATAAAGAAAAATATGTTGAAATATTCAATAAAATGTTGTTTCATTTGTATATATCTTCTCTCTGCTATGTAAATTATTAATGGAGCCAAATGTAATGTCTGTTGAGTTTCGGTGAAAGAGTTTAACAACTACTTGACCCATTCGATATACTCAAGTAATATAACTTCACTAATTTTTTTTTTTTTGAGTTTTTCCGTGACACAGCAAACAAATGTTTAGAATAAATTATAGATTATGCAGCCATTTACATTATTACTTCTTCTTTATATATTCATAATGTTAATCATCATAATGAAATGAGTGTATAGTGATGATGGTACAATGTTTCATTGCAATAATATGAATGAAATGTAAAAATAAGAAAAGAAAAATTAAAAGAATTATAAATGCCGAGAAGAAACAGAACAACCATTAATTGTTCATTTAATGATAACTAATAGTAAAAATTACAATTTTGTTATTTTTTTTTTTATTTAAATTGTTCCTTTCATATTCATTCCACTGGTTATGCATAATTGAAGTTGAAACACATTCAATGTATAAGCGAATAATAAAAATACATTTCAATTGCATCTATTAGTGTGACTACCTGATACTATGTACCATTTTTATATTTCTTTCTTCGTTCTATTCGTCACTTAATTAATAGGAAAACTAAACGACAGGTTTGTATATTTATTTGCCACCCAATTTACATTTTAGCAAAAATTATTTCAATGTTTCTCTAGTCACAATGACTTTTTTATTATGATTTCTGTTAATTGTGTGTAAATACAATTTTTTTTTGTTTTTTTTTTCATTATTCAACTTTAAATTGAAGGTAAAATATAATAAGAAATTGTATAAGATTAAAATAAGTGCACAATGTTATTTTTATGTTACAATGTAAAACATGATTCAAACTTACATTTAACCGAAAAAAAAAACTCTTTAAGCCATCGGGAGTAATAAATTTTTATACTTTTTTTCTGCCATTTTTCTTGTGTTTAATAAACACACAGTTAAACTTTAATCATTTACAGAAATAACAGCAACAAAACATTTAAGTTTTCAAATATTTTGCTGTTAACAAATTCAATAATTTTCAACGAATGTTTGGTTTTTTGTTCAAACACAACAAAATTATTTCATTTTTATATTTGTTTTTCTGTACATTATCAAGTTTTATTTCTTACAATTTGAGAAATAAAAAGACACAAAGAAAATTCAATTAAATTATTCCATTTTGATTGAGTCCAGATTGAATTTCCAATTCTTTATCTTAATTTAATGGATTTTATTTTATTTTATTTATTTTTTTTTTTTGGTGGCCAAACAGGTATTTTGAGACAATGGGTAATCAAATACGTTAAGAATTTTCTTTTACTGCTGTTAAATGTACAGCGCATAAAAATGTGAATGATGAAAAGTGCGCAACTCATGTCCATCAGTTTATAATGTAAATGACTGCATTGGATTGAATGCTCTTCAAGCATCAACATTACACAGAAGAGCTTTTTCTTAGTTCCACAATCATTGCCGGTATAAAGAACTACATTCTATTCTCCTCTTCATTTTACTTGGAAAATCCATTTAATGAATCCCAAAAACAAATTCAATGCTAAAATATTTGTAATTCCATTGGAGTGAACACAGTGATTTGATTTACAAGATAACACAAAATCTATTGAATATCGTAAATGGTATAAATATTGTTCACTAATTAGTTGCAACTTTGGTAACAAAGTGTGATTCATCCAATCAATTCTTCTTAGAATTATAATCTTCCATGTAACTAGAATACGAATCTCGTTTAGTAAATTAAGTAACTCTACATTCGATTAATTTCATACGTAAACATTTGAAATTGCTTTTAAGAATCATTTTATTAACAATTTTCCCAGTTATGCAAAGAATATCAAGCCATAAATTGTAAAACATGAAAGTTTTCACACTAAAACATTATAAAAAACCGACATAACCTAGCATGAACGTTTTAAAAAAAAAAAAAAAAACTAAAATAAAATAAATATTTTCCACCCAAGAGAGACTGTTAACAAACAGAATATAAAAATCTAGTGATGCTTCTATATTCTATCCTAGTTCTAATGGACCCACATTAATAGAATTTTAATGCAATGGCACGATTTTCCCAAAAGGCACATGCAAAATTTATGTAAAATAATATCTATTCCGGTACAGTTTAAAATTTGTATTTGCCAACATACTGAGCTAAATGGTCTAAAATGGTTTTCAACATCGTAATGTTTGTTATTCTGTTTCAATTTTTATTTCACTATTTTTTCTGTAACTTCTGGTCCGATCTTCATGTGTTGATATGCTGTAGCATATAGCATTGTTTCAAATGAATTTGTAAGTAATACTGCCTTCGAAAGTGTTTAGTTGAACTTTATGGTATTGATAAATTCACTTTATTTTCAATTGGTAAAATCCAAAAATAATGGGGGAATTCACAGATTGGTAACAAGTACACCAGATCAAATGTCTAGAGATTATTGGACACAAACAATAGGTGTCTGTAATTTTCACATATTATGTACATCTATGCAACCAATTCCACCACCGCATTACATTCTCGTTGAATAAAAATACAATAATTGTACCGTGCAGTCTGCATATGAACTGATAAAACGAAAAAACCATAGAAATTTTCAAATGTCTGTGTCCACACGTTTAAATTCGTGCACTTTATTGGTATCGATTCACTCTTTATTCCGTTTAACCAAAATTGAATCACACAGCATCCAATATGTATCATAAAGAAGGTAACATCGATTCATTTCTTGTATAAATTGATAATGTAAATTTTTTATATTCTTATTCATTTTCAAAGATTTGCACTGCCATTTGCTCATAACATTTATATAAGACAAAATTATTCTTTGATTTTCAGTTGTGTTTTCCATTTTTCTACTTCATTTCATTTTAATTCCAAGAAATATCGATATTATAACATAATTTATTTTCATGTAAGCATATAAACATAATTTTTCCAAACAAGATATTCCTTCTATCTTTTTTTTGCTTATATTCAATGAAAACAAAATGGTTTTTAGTTTAATATGAACAGAAAGAGAATAACAGAATTAACAGAAATAATATATTCCGAATATAAAGAAAAACAATCGAAAGATGTGAAGTAAAGAGAGAATATAACAATCCTTTAACGATTAAGACGGGTCCGAATAAATGATCTGGTCCAGAATTACTTTAAACGTGTCTCATAAGCACCAAATATTAGAACCTGTTGGCCACATTGTTGTATAGTTGAAACAGAATCGTGTGTATTTATATCCAATAAGCGACATCGTATAATTTATGTCATCAGGAATATTTAATAGCATTATACGGCTTATCACAGTCATACCATCCACTCGTATCACGTATAGGTACAGAAGAATTAAACAAATTCCATTTAATTAAATCGCCATAGTTAAAATGTCACGATATTATAAGTATGACTTCTGCCGCCTTACCATTTCATCGAACCCCAAATGAATGATTAAGTGAAATACCAAAATATTCAGCAGCATCAAAGTTATTACATTACAAATGATACAAATGAACATAAAATGCCATTCGATATGTTTTTCTTATTCTTAACTCATTTGCTTTAATATAAATTGATATGACTGAAAAAGATTTAAATCAAGATCTCATTTCTACCAATTGGACATAATAAAGTATTTAAATATGTTTCTTATTTTTATACAAAAGATTATTAAAAATTCTTATAAATTCCGCTACAATATATTATCTTTGAAATTAATATTTTCATTTTCGCTTACCTGATCTTATACGATCCAATCTCAACAGTAATTTGTGTATCGTGTTAACAATATGGGGCCTTGACGATTACCAATCCAGGTGAATTTAACACTAAATCGAATGAAATAAAGAAATAATAAATCAGAATTGTTTTTTTGTACTTTGAATCATATACACTCATCGGATAACAATAATGGCATCATAATATCATTATCATCTTATGTAAACTTCATTGGAGACTAAAGTCAATTTTTAAAATTTCGTCTCAGTCTACATCTGTTGAATTATTATACACACATATCCTTTATAGTCATCATCTAAACTCTAAAGTATATCATCATGGTTCAGATAATTATAACTTTGATCCCAAAAATATAAAAACAAAAATTATCTCTGCCCTCTAAGGTGCCTTCTTGCCACCAATAACAAAAAAAACTAAACATTCTCGTCTACCAGAATATCAAAATTTTATAAAAAATTAGTTAATTTCCAACTGAAATAAATATTAGTCTCATCGTTTTCAAAGTCCATCATTTTCCAAAAAAAAAAAAAACAAGCTCACTCCATGAAAGTAAACTGGAATTATTGAATACCATCTTTCTTTTCCTCTGAAAGTCCCATTTACTTGTAAGGCTTGTTTTTGATACTCCTGCAGTCAAATACCATTACTCAATTTTTTATCATTTCAGGGCAGTTATGTACATCTTTTGGTCGATGGTAATAATACATAGCCACCAAAATAAAAATTTATCATCAAATTTATATTTGAAACTTAAATAATGTTGATCGTAAAACTAAAGACGGAAAACAAGAAGTAACCACAGAAGAAAAATAAGAGATTAAATTCATGGACTTTGGGGCCAATTTTGATGGATTTATAAGCACTTTGGTAAAGAAAACATGGCCACCTTATTTCACTGTTATAGACCTTTAAGGGCCCAATCAACGAAAAATCTCAGCCGTGGCCATTAAAAGAAAACAAGAATTCATTTACGAAAAGCTGCATCGAATCGTGAAGTAGTTAATCTCATTGAACCAAAATAGTAATTATGTTATATTTTATGATTTTAATTCATCGAATTCAATTATGACTGTCCATCAAAATGTGTATTACAAGTAAAAACATAGTTGATTATTAGTGGTCACCGACCAGTAATATCCATCAACATGGTCATCTTGAATTACGTCTAGTACAGATAATAATACTTTATTGTTTATTGTGGTCACCAGCCAAAGAATACTTAAATATTATGAGGTTCACTGTAAAATATTATGTGTCACAATTAAATGATTACATATGAACTGATCCATCCGGTTATGCATATAAACCGCACTATGATACAATGTTAGTTATGACACCACCAAAATTTACTGAAGACAGGTGGCTCATGAAGAAGATCCATTACCAAACTGTTGGACAATTATTTACTTAATCAAACCCATAGACAGTAGTAATTGAATATTCCTCTGTTATACTATGCGTCTCATGTTTTTCATTAATGTCAGTTGATAATTAATTAAGAAAGTTTAAAACCCCCATGCCCAAGTTGACACGTAAAAAGGATTAAAAAAATAAAATTCCTTAATTATAAAACGTTTTTTTTTTGTTTTTTCACTTCCAGTTTAAGAATTTTCTTTTTTGTCTTAAAAAAGAATTACTGCTGGTCTACATTTATCACTTGCAGGTGAATGGAGTTTTATCAAAATTGTTTTCCATAGATTATTACATCACGTTCTCAAAAAGATTAGATTTTTCATTCAATCCAATATTTTCTTTGCTCATTTCCATTTAGTTTTATAGTCTCATAGAATTTTTCATTTCTTTTTAGAGTATTCCTATTTTTATTTGTCTACAATCGAACCCAAGAGGTGTCAACATAAGTGGTAATCGTGAACCCTCCTGAAATAAAAAAATAGAAATAATTTGTTTGTATGCTATTTTGATTATGCCAAATTCAAATAAGCGAGATTTTTCACCGTCACTTTCCCTTAATTTAATCATTCAATCAATTTGTTTTAAAGCGTGTCCAATGTGGAAGTGCTTATATCACCTTACGCAAATCAAATGTTATTCGTTTCTCGGTTCCTTTTTTTTTCTTTTTGAACAATGATAAAGGATTGGTATTTACACCCCACCATTAAAATCGAATATAAAAAAACTAGAAAAAATCAGATTTTTAATTAAAAAAGTTCAAATTTCAATGAATTGATCTACCTATTCACCACAAAAAAATTTCGAATTGGGAACAGAGTGACATCGATTCGTGCTTCAGGTGCATTGTCCATTTGACCGAAATCAAAGTGACAAAGATGCTAAAGGTGACTCTGATAACATACATTTGATATGCATCCCATTGTTCATTCACACCATATGAATCAGTAATTATACATCAATAGTATAAATTCTGTATGTTGTGCATTCCATCGTTGGTTAATTAGGATACCAAATAATAATCAACTTTTGGACCGTCTGTTTCAACAGATTCTCTTATTATTTTATTTAAATCTTAGCCTCTAGGCCAATTTAGTCACGATTTAAATTACTTGCATTCAATTCTTGTTACCATTGAATGATTGCAGTCGCTATTAATTCAAATATTCCCATTTTTAGTAAGAGGACAATGTAATACTGGCGACAAGGTAATTATGATTATAATGAAGTCTCAATCACATGTCATTCATCTGGTTGTTTAGTTCATATTACTATCATTTTGTTAACTGAAATTGCAATACCAAAATAAAAATTTATATCAGATTATTAAGAAATCCATTGAACAATACATACCAGGAATTAACAAATACACGGCACTAAACTCTTTGTTTAATGATCAATTAACACTATGCGAATTCTATTCACTGATCACGATCTATCTATTAGGATTAATAATTGACGTAACATTAATGTATCGGAACCAATTAGAAGATTATTTCTTTTCGCTCCTAACCAAATGACCAATCGTTTCGCATTTATTAGTAATTGAATAATGCCTTATCTAACTAGATGCCAATATAAATTAACTAACATTTGTGGTTTTTATTTGATTCGCATTTTCCAATCAGAACTGTTACTGTTCTACCAGGATAGTTTACTTAACTAAAATAAAATGGTTTTGCTTATAAATTTTAAACACGTCTGCATTGCATATAAAAAAAACCAAAACTGTAAACCGAATCGGACGCAAACATAAACGCAAAATTATGTTTATTCAATAAACAAATTAACATAAATCGAGAAGAATATTCTGCTGTCTTTTTTGCCTTATTTTGTTGCTATAATGAAGAATATTTTTCAAGTGATTAACTGTTGGCTAAAACATGGAAGGTATGAAAATACTGTGGCCATCATTATGGATCTATTTTATCATCACCTAATGAATGAGGCGAAATACAAATCGTTACCATTTGACTAAATTGGAAACACTTCTAGCCATATTTTAAATTATTCTTTCGCAGAAACTTTTTGTTTCTTTCTGAATAATTAATTCAAGAATGAACACCTAAGGTGATATCGAATCTACTTAACTGAAAGCTTGAAGACTAATAAAAACCAATGATTCGCGAGTTTTCTCCCTCTAGTTTTTTTTTGTTGTTTTGTGTAAGACAAACATCGTAATCATTTTAGTTAATTACTCGTTTCAGTGTCGATGGGTAATGTATTATGATTAATTAAGAAATTTTGTATTGCTTCACGGTGAAAAAATTTACGTCTCAACGATACTTACCAATGAACATTAATTACTAATTACACATGAATAATGTAACATATTATTAAGTAATAATTGCTACTCATAGGAAGTACACACCATATTGAATGAATAATTAAGTGCAATAAAAGGAATAAAAGTGGATAAAATACTAAATCTTTATACAAAGATACAAGGTATGCCCACTTTGAAGAAAACTGCTGATTTCTATCCTATTGTAAACAAAGTATACGAATTTAAGGTATGCTGAACTCGACAAACTTAAATCAGCTGAGCGAAATATTCACTAGATAATAACCACGGTTTTTTGTGTTAATTTTATTCACGGTCATTTTATTGTGATAATTTATTCCAGATTTTTCAAATTACAATAAAGTATTCGTTTTAAAATGGTGTATCTACTGTTTGCAATTACAACATACCAAATAAATCTTTGCTTTAGTTGACCCAACTTTATTTAGTAAGCATACCATGGCATGGCCTTTTCAAGAATAGAATAAAAATAAGCAGATCTAAAATTTCATACAAGACATATGTATCTTGTAAATTTTTATACCATGCATTTATGCATTGTTTAGCGACTTTATATAACTTATTATCAACATATTTCAATATTTCATTACCATTTTCATTAAATCTTAAATAATGAAATTCTTCAACACTGAAGAAGAAGAAGAGAAAAAAAAATGAATTTTTCGTTTTCTTAAAAAATTCTAGAAATCTAATCATAAGGTATAAAGTGGTGACCCCAGTGGTGAAAATATCAACTAAAAAAATGAAACTTTTTGAAATTCTTTAAAAATTCAAAAGTTTCAAAAAATTTTCTTCTTCTCCGCTGATTCTTGATGAAATACACTAATACTAATGCATATTGGTACTCCGACAAACAATAGGGAATACAACAACAAAAATAAAACTTTTGAAATTTTCTTTATTTTCTTATAAATTCTTTAGTTTTGGATAGAAATCACCAATACTAATGCAATTTGGTACACCAACACGTATCATTGATGACAACAACAAAAATGGAACTTTTGAATTTTTGATAATTTTCTTATAGTTTTCTTAGTATTGGAACGAAATTACCAATACTAACACAATTTGGTATACCGACACGTATCATTCAGTAAAATAACAATTTTGAAACTTTTGAAAAAAAAAAAATTAATTTCTTTTAAAACCCCTAAATATATGCAAGCAAGTTAAAACGATCAATAATAATGCCAATGCTAATATGGTAATGAGAAATTTTAATTTTTCAAATAATGAAATTTTTTCAAATTCTTCTAATAATGAAATTTTTTTTTTTTGGAAATTCAATGCTAATGCTAATTTCATTTTACAAGTCTGATTGAAACATTACCAAAAATTAATTTCAATAATTTCGCTTGAATCTCTGTAAGTATTAACAGTCCAATTCATTTAGAACATAAGTCAAGGAAACGATATTTCTGAAATAGCGAAAATTCCAAAATTCTTTTTATTCTCAGGATATGCATACTTACCCATTTAAGAACATCAAATGTACGAATTGGAATTGAACAAAACAAAATTCTTTATTGAAACGTATTCTACGGGAACTTCAAGTAAATTTTACCCAAGACAAGTTATCTGAATAAGCGGCATATAGACGCGGGGGTTCCAAATTTGTGAAACTAAAGTTCCGCGTTACAATTAACTAGCATTCCAGCTAACAACAACTGGTTTCGCTTGCGTTGATCCATAATTGATAATATTGGAGTCCAAAATACCGTATTCGCATACCCCTTTCATATTAGCATATTGACTCTTATATCTCAATTCGCGAATTCTTAACGCTAATTACCGCTTCTATATATATATATATATATCGAATGAAGTGAATGTAATAGCCCGCCAAATCCCGATATTTTTGCTGTAGATCCTAAAATAACAAAGAAATCAAACTGAAAAAAAATTGTCATTATTTGTAAAACAGATTCACAAAGAGCATCACAAATTGCGTCCTTAAAATCATCCCCTTCTTATTCGAGACAAAGTAAATAATGAATTCATTAATATTCAGCATTCATATTTTATACAGTAGAGTGAATTTATTGATAGTTTATTGATTTTGTAATGAAGTTTATCTCCGTACTCGTCTTCCATTTTACAGAAATCGATTATTATTAAATTTTTCCATTATTCCTTAAACTGTCATCCAAAAAACAATTCAATCAATTACATCATCAGTATCTCTTATAAGTATATCATCGTGTTTACTCCGACTTAAACGAAAATTGCAATCTTAACAATATCGTCCTTTTGAACGTTCACATATTGCATTTAAGTAGTTAGGACTCACAATAATGTTTTTCTTTATTCTTTTTGTATAATCTTTTACATGACCCGTATAACATTATATTTTTCATGCAATAATTTTCATTATAAATTTTTCCAGAAATTATTTCAGAATGTTCTCTTACTTGACAATTTTTTATATATTTTCTTTGTTATCATATAATTTCCTTAATAACATTTATTTTTCAAATCAAAAAAAAATATTTTTACTTTCCCATTATTAGCTTATATATTCAATTATGTAGTGCTATTAACATGGACTTAGTTAAAGTACAATTAATTCTTTTCTTTAAATTTTATGTTTGAAACATTAAAAATGTCTGCTTACAGTTCTTTTAATTGATTCTTAGCTCTCATACTCTCTCAATTATCATGTCATATCAATTGGATCAATACAAAAAACTGATTCAAGTAAACGGAATCATTTACAATCGATACAATTTAATTATTTGAGATTTGAAAAGTAAAAAAAAGAATAACAAAACACCTGAATTTATAATAAATTATTTACATCGTTTAAATTAAGCTCATTCTGTTCACTATATTGAGTCATGTGTAATCATTAATAATTTAAAAATTAATTTTACAAATATTTCTTTATTTTTCTATTTTGACTGCCATTTTTATATATCATCTAAAGCGAATACATTATTGAATTCACATTTAAAATTATCAAATAATTTACAATTTTTATACAAATATCATTCAATTGATATTTACCAGTTGCCTATATCAAATTGGATATTAATTCAATGTTAATCTTTCGGTTCAATTACTTAAAAACAAATACATATAGAAGTAAAATGTATGTATAGAAGAAGAAATGAATTCCTATTTAATTAAAATGTTTGTGATGATTTTAAGTACTTATGATTAACTGGTAATTTACTTCTAAGTATACTTGAAATATCCAGTTAAAATCCTATGAATTTTAAATCATTTATTGAATGCAATGTGCATTACCAAATTAATTTATAAATAAATATGTCTATTAGCCCATAAATTGGCGATTAAGTCACAACATTATTTAGTTATACAAATGAAATTGATACATTGTATTCATATGCAAAAACCAAAAATTCATTATACAAAACTCCTTTTCTGCTGTCTCATACTAAACCACTATCAAATGTATTGTTCTTGTTGTTCTTTTTTGTTTAATTCCAATACAGAGATCAATAATGATCATTAAATAAATTATACATGATCAATGGATTAATTGTAAAACTCTAATTATGTATTAGTTAATTGATTATACCATACATTGAAAAATACTGATGTTTTCCCTTGATGATTGCATGTTTTATTTTTCCTACGTCCGACTTAAATTGTGATCAATATTAATTGGTATTGGGCCAATTAAACTCTAAAATTATAATTAAACGAAAATAAATTATTAGTTGCCAATGGGAAATCATAAAAATAAGATTATTAATTAATGTGTTCATCCCAATAAAAATCCAACGTGACGTTTGAAACGTCATCCAATTTTAATGACAATATTGTATGATGAATAAACAGAATCATAATATCTGCAAGTTATCCAATTTGAATCATCAGTAGGAAACATTTGTGTTGTATTCCACTCCTGATGAGAATATAATTTGTACATCTTTGTGGATTAAATATTCATTAGGTAATACATATCGCTTCTTTTCAGCCATTTTTATAATTAAATCGATGGATCCTTGTAAGAAGAATTCTAAGTACTGAATTATAGATTAAATTCATTCTAATTTGCTATTTACAATCATTCATTTGTTACGATTAAGAGATGAAATGAGGAAAAACATAAATTAATTCTGTTAATTGTGTTGTGTTTTTATCTTTTGTTAAATAACATATTCACAGCACGACACAACTGTATGATTTCTTTTTCCCTTGAAATTTTTCATTTTTAAAATGATCTCTTATTAAATTCTAAAATTTTGTAATCACTTAATTTTCTTAGGAAATCATAGTAATTTTTCTCACTTTAAGTCTCTCTCACAATGTTTTTTTTTGTTTTTGGATTCAGCTAAATCGTACATTGAAAAAGAAGGTGTGTATTGTCAGTCTTTCAGAGAAAAATTATTTTTTGTTGGTTTCATCTTTTCTGCTATTCTAAAATCAAGCTGTTTGCCAATTAGATAATTATATAATTTAGGTCATCTGGCTTTGTTAGTATGTTTTTACTTAAGATCAGTTCCATTATTGAAATATTCTTAATATGAATCTTATTTTTTTGCTTTTTTTCCACTTAATATTTTCATTGAATTTTAATTACAACTTTTTACATTTTGTGTTCTTTTTTTTTTTTAATTCTCACAGTTAAAGTGAGTATTCACATTCACAATGTTTTTTTTTCTTCATTTAAATATCATTTAAGCTAATCTATAAACTACCCTAAAGAATTTTACATGCACATTTTCAATATTTTTATACATATTTATGATTTCACAGTTACATTTTTTCTCCACTGGTTATATTTTTTCCCTTTAATTCTTAATGTTTATTCACAATAAGCAACATATTTCCATCGTTTTTTAAAGAGTAATTTTAAGAGCCAAGTGTGTAACAAATGGAACACAAAAGAGTCTGTAAAAATTCTAAACTAAAGAAAATATCGACAAAAATCAACTATATAATGGCACCAAATAACAAGAGAAAGAGAAGGAACTAAAAAAAAAATGCAAACATAGGAAAGTTCTATTAAAATGATAAAAAAAAGCACGATTTCTTAAGTTTTTTTTATATTTATTTTTGTTTTTCGGTTTGTATGCTCTTTAAAATGAAAAATAGGAAAAGAAAAATAATGATAATTTAATTTCTTTATGTTATATTATATATGAATTCCCAAACACACATTGGTATGGACACTTAGAAACATTAAAGATTATACCAAAAGGAAATACTACTGCCAATTCATGTGTAAGATTTATATGTATAAAGTATTTCAAAAAAAAAAAAAAAAAAATTAAAAACAAAGTTTTCTCGTTATTTTTCATAAAGTTTTTTCTTTTTTTTGGATTTTTATAACTGGTTTCATTTCTCATTCTATGCTTAACATAAGATTTAATATTTTTGTATGTTGTCAGTGTTTAAGATCAACATTATTTTTTTAAAAAATTTTTTTTGTTACTGAATCATAAGTCCCTACCAAATATTCCTAAACATTTTTAATACATTTTTTTTTTTATTCTTTTTTAAATTTGTTACGCTTGCAATTCAAAAGTTTCACTGTAGTTTTATAAATTTTCTTTACCACGTTTATATCAAAATAATACAAAACAAAAAGAATTTTCCAATTTCTTTTCTTTTAAATTCTCTCTTCTTTCTTAAAAACATTTTTGTCAAACCAATAATGTGAAAAAAAAAAATTGATAATAACATCCTTATTAGAAACAATATTCTCTCAAGTGTTATTACAAGGAAGCTAATTAGCATACACTTAATGAATTATTTCTTTCATATTCTTTTTTTTTTGTATATTCATTAAATAAATCATTCCTAATTATAGTATATCCGTTATCATTAATTAATAATACATATTTTAATTTTTTTTTTCTGTATTACTACTAAGATATTTATAATAGTATTTTTTCTTTTTTATTTTCCTATAAGCGTAGTTCTCATTGTTATTAGTAATCATAATTATAAGGTAAATGATTAATTAAGGTAAACACTACTTCATATTAATTATTTTATACAATGACATTATAATTAGATACAATTAATATCTATTTGAATTTGTCTTATAGTTACAGATCTCACGTTCTAAAAAAATAATAATATAAATGAAAATATAATGTGTGTATTTAATCGTTATTTTCTTTTAAATACACTTTTCTTTTCATATTTATAGTTTCTTGTAATGAAAATTAATTAATCTTTCATTCGTTCACATTCCTTTAAGACAATTTTTTTTTTTCAATTTTTTCATTGTTTTTTTTGCGCTCTACTTTTAATTGGATTCCAATGTATATAAAAAAAAGTAATAGTAATGAAAATTGTATGATATTTCTTTTTTAACAATTAATTAATAATTTGTGATTAAAAAAAATTAAATGAAAATTTATAAACTATTTAGCAAATTCTATTTTTACGGAAAAAAAATAAAGAAATCATTTCTCAAATTCGTTACATTTTCGACCACATTAATTAAATTAACGCACCATCTGATGTATTTCCATTAATTATAAAAAAAAATCTTAAATTCCATCATCATAGGTGTTTGCCACCCTTCTCCTTTCTCTGTCATTTTTACTAATTCTTCTCAATTGAAACAGCTCGTGTTTCAATGGAAACTAACAAATTAATTTCTTTCTTATACAATTTAAAAAAAAAAATTATGATAAAACCAAATGATACTGTATGTCTTCTTGATGATTAAATAATAAATCATAAACCAATTGGAATAGCGTTCATCATATTTTTGTATCTTTCATTATTATCGTCTAGAAGAAGAATGTTATTGGCTAACTTGAGATTTTATTTTTACGAATAATGTAGTTATATTTATATAAACAACAATAGCATCAAACCAAATCATCTTATCGATCAGTTATCTATTACATTTTTGGTCTCACCTGTTGTTTGTATTCACATTAATACCGGTCACGGCAGCAGCAGCAGCATCACTTTTTTGTATATTCAACTTATTATGTGTATCAACCAGTGATGTACTACCAGATGTTGTTTGACGTATTGTAGGCGTTACATTTGTTTGTACACTATCAACATTGCCGCTTGAATTACCCATATTACTACTATCATTCTGTTGGGTTACACGTCGATGGACTGCCTGAATTTTTGATATCATATCAGTCCCAGACACAATATTTTGAACTGATCCAATATTATTCTTGTGCTGGAATTGTTTTATATTCACCACTTTTGGATTTAATTGTGCCACCAATTGTGAGCCAGGACGATTTTTAAATCCAGTTGCATAAATATAACCACGTTTATCCGGCTCCAAGACCATTTTAAAACGGTTTCCTTGCTGAGGATTCGTTGTTGAATGTGCTGTTGTTATAATTGCTGTTGCTTGTTTACCATCACCATTACCACTATTTGTTAATATCATTTTAGTATCCATTAAATTTCCAGTTGCCGATGTTTGAATCGTTGGCAATATATTCAATTTAATGTTTGTCGTCGGAATTATTTTATTAAATGGAAACGACGATTCAGTTACTCGATCACGACTACCACTTGCACCCAATTTTGTATCTCCTGTTACATTGTTACTTCCACTTTGTGTATTTATTATGATTTTATTATGCTGTAACGGTGTCAATTGATTCTGTGCATGGATATTTGTATTACCAATCACTGCTATCGATTGCTGTTGTGGCTGTATTGTAATCACATTACCCTGTGATTGTGGCGCTAAACTATAATTGTGATTAGATGCCACCGCTGTATTTTGTATCTCTTCAATTTTTGATTGAATACGTACTTTACGGTTCACAAGTGATGGATTTTGTTTCAATATTTGTTGAATGGCTAAAAAAATTAAACGGAAATTAAGTATTTAATTGAAATTAATTTCAATTTAAGAAGTATCAAAAAGGTGAAAAGCAAAGACAAAAGCAATGAAAATGATAATTACATGGTCCATTTGATGTAAGCCCTTTTCGAAGCGGTGAATTTGTTGTATGCAATATTATTGTACCAGACTCACCACTACCAGCATGTTGAAATATCATTTGTTTTGATGGAAACAAATTTGATGGCATCAAACATTTAGTTGATTCAATCACTTCTTGTTTTATCGTTGGTAATACATCCGCATTCGGTAAAATAACAAGTTCATCGTTGTCAACTGGTTCAACTTTTATCTCATTAGCTGGTATACTAACAGATGATCCGACCATTGGAACTATTGTATTATCACGCCGTATATGTTCCACACTGTCTTTGGTGCCCAGTAATATAGATAATTCATCGTAATCATTCAAATGGGTCTTTGGTCGTTTCGATTCATCATCCTTTTTGAAAAACTCATCTTTTGGTATGCTCCGAATTTTAAATTCGGAACCACCAAATCTGTGTGTACTACTCGTTCGATTCAATACAGTAGATCGTTTTCGATTACTTGAAGTTGTTAGTCTATTATTCACTTCATCAGAATTGAGCAATTCAACGTCGGTTTCTCTCCGATCTGGATTCACTTTCTTTTCCGTATTTATGACATCTAATAAATTCCCTTCAAGTATGCCATTCCAAAAGTTTGTATTCGTTTCCAAATTGGTTGTATTCGAACCTAATTCATCAAGAATATTTTCAAGCATTTTATCGTTTGCTTCATTATCGCCTAAACTTAAATTAAGCTCAGTTAGACTATCTGCCCCACTGGCATTTATATCACCGTTACCCGAGTTTGTACTCTCCCTAGAACCGTCTAATATTTCATTTAATACAATCGGTCTTGTGGTGAATACAGATTCATCGGATGGTGGAAATGGATTCGATGTAACCGGTATACAATTCGTTTTGGCAGACAGTGATTGTAGTTCAACACCAAGCGGTGTAGTTTCCGTAAAATCAGCCAAGTCTTCACCAAATCCATCAAATAAACGAAATTCATCATCAGCTGTGGGCGTTTGGGGTCGAAAATGTACCCAATCTTCTTGAATTTCTTGTAAGAGATCAGAAAATTGTTGCTCTTCAGCATTTAACCTATTACTATCCTTATCATTAGAATTAAGTGGCGGGTTACTTAACGTATCGGCATACTGTTGTACAGTTACACTGACACTATTATTATTTTCAACAATATTATTACGCGATTCTGGTCGACTTCTGTTCATACCATTCGCAGTTTCTTCCGTTAAAGATGTAGCCCGGGATCTTATACCGGCACTATCTACGTACCGATTATTTACAACACTATTGTTATCACTATTAGTAATCGTTATATTATTTATACTTTGATTACCTACTAAACCTAACATATTATTAAAATCATTTGCTGATTGATTTTTATTCAAATGTATATTTATCTTGTTTTGTTCACTTTTTATCACATTATTTTCTATACGATTCATATTCTGTGTCGCATTCGAATTCGTATTTGTTGTATTCACTAATGCACCAGATTGTAATTTAGTTCGGTTTACAGCATTAGCACTTAACATATTATTTGTATTGGCAACACTAGGACTTTCTAATGAATGTTCACTTGTATTTTTAACCGGTTCAATTAAATCTATAACGATTTCATTATTCGGTTCAATTAGTTTTTGTCTTTGTTCACTATCAACACACGATAAATGTTTATCCTTTAATGAATTGGATTCTATTTGGCTACTGTCCTGTTTCACACTATCAAATATCGTGTATCCTAAATTGGCCCACATATCATCATAATTTGTGGACATTCGATCGAGTATAACTCGGCCACCCCGACCCAATCGTTTTCGTGCGAAACCAATGCACGTCAGTCTAAAATTCATTTTATAATTAGTACGTTTAAGTGGATTACAATTAATAAATTTAATCCAACAATTCGTATACCTTCTGTGACGAATTGAAGCCAAAGTGAATCTATATCTAGGATCACTACCTCCACCGACTTCCTTTGACTCCCATGGCCAATTACCAGGTTTACTAGTCAATGGCTATAAATTAAATTTGATTAATTCACATATTCATTCGAATATTTCTTCAAACGCCTCTTACCCTTTGATATTGGCAATTCTTAGTTCGACGGAAAGTGAATGCTCCTTCGTCTTCACTTTCCGACCCTAAATGGTTACCATTTGTGTCTTCTTCCTCAGAAGAAATCATGGACTCGATTGTTGGTCCTTCGGTAAGATTATTATTTGTTAAATTTGCCAATTGGTATCGAATAATTTTATTCTCACCAGAATTTTGATATTTCTGTTCACGATTTGATGCTTTGTGTTTTCTCTTCTTGTACTGTCTCTTCTCTTTCCGACTACTACTACTACTAAGACCGTCCATGTCACGTTTATTACTCGTTCCTGTACCCATTGCATGAAATTGTGCTGTATTGTTACCATAGTGCATATGATGGCCAGACCATTGATTACCAACATTTTGAATGCCATATTGATTTCCATACAACTGTGCCAACGTAGGCCTAAAATAAATAAACAATAAAATGATTAACATTTATTAACAAATTAGTACAAATTTGATTATAGTTTATACCGTTGCTGTTTCGCCAAACTATTGGTGAACTCGGCAATCAATTGACCGGAATAATCACGACTTTGATAACGTTTCTCAAATACATCGACACTCAATGTTAAATTTTCCCGCTTTAATTTCTCCCGTTTCTTTATTAGGTCTAATAATCCAACAGCTCGACTCAAATCCCTCCTCAATTTTAACATTTTCTCATACGATGCTTCGTCATTCTTTCGATTCTTTCGTGTTTGCATTTTTTCTGTACGTCTTCTAAATGCTAAATAAGGATTATTTGTTGCCGTTCCGCTGCGATTTTCTGTTTTGACCGCCAGTATAAGTGGATGCTGTAATTTTAGCCTCTTATTTAGCCAATAATCATACACCGCTATACTGATCTCATCATCCTGTTTTAGTAATAATTTTGCCTCATTCAGGGTAACTACGGTTTGTCCAGAACTCTTTTCCAATCGGTCCATCATCTGTTCAAATTTCAATGAGTTAATATCCAATCGTTGTGATTGTGTATCAAGCCATTCTTCATCAGCACTATCTACGTCATAGTCGGGTATATCCTGTTCTAATCCAAGAGCTAAAATCACATATTAAATGTTAATTAATGATTCACTCCATAATACTGAGTATTTAAATTGTATCTTACGTTGCATATGAATCATTTGACGAGGCATTTTGTATGTAGCTGGGTATAGTTTCTCGTAAAATTCGCTTTCCGTTGTAAAAACTTCCGGTGTTGGAATTATGAGACCAGTACATATTGCCCGTTGTAAATGATGTTCCTAAAAATATAACAGCAAATTCAGTACAGTATTATTCAAAATATATATCAAATTGAAACTTCAGTTTAATTGCTTGCCACTATATAGTTTATACTTTGCATTATTTTATGGTTACTGTGAATATTGAAATGAATTCATTGCCTTCTAGACAATTGATTTCAATCAATTACTCTCAGCTAGATACGTAATAGGCTTCGATATTTTATTAATTTGTCAAAATTTAGATCTCGGTTTATGGAAAATTCGAAAGGAAAATAGAAAGTGACCAACTCCATCAATTTCTGTAGTGTTGACCGATGCATTTCTATTATATCGCGATTGGTATGGAAAATTTTAATACTAGTGGTACTGTATATCGGAAATCAACCAATTGCATTCTTAAAATCATTGGAATTCCTGTTGGATAAAGGTCTGGGAAGCCAGAAACAATCTAAAGAGATGCAAATCCGTTGACCGAACATTCGAATGAATTCAATCAAATTCAGCTAATCTTTAAATAAAATATATTCTGGTAAGCATTTTAAAAAATTATCCAAAATCAAATAAAACCAAACGAATATTTGAATTCCAATAATAAAATACTAATTGAAATTTCATTGGACTCATTCCAGTCTCCCATCGATTGATGAAAGGGATGAAATAAACAACTAATCCTAGGAGAGCATATTGAAGATCCATTCATATTTGGATTATGTAGAAAATTTATCAGAATTCTATTGAAAATACAAATAAGAAGACACGCTGGATTTTTTTTGAATCAAAACCAACAGATGACACATCCACATGAGGCGCTGTCTATGGATTTTTATGAATGGTTTGTAAACAAAAAAATAATATTGATTCCCTCTTTCAAATGTGTAAATAGCGGGAGTCAGTTTACATATTTAAAAAATAGCATTTTATGAATGAAATTAGATGCCTCCATACGATTCATTTAAAGTGGACAATACGGAGTCCAATTGTAATAAATTAATTAACTACGAAATAAATTGTTAACGTGAATAATGTCCAAATCATCGTCAAAAATCAAAGGAAAGTATTCACGAAAACTTTGTAAATTTCAAAAAATCAACGGCAACAGCATAAACAGAATTATTTGAAAATATAAAATGAAAATTTGACAACTTACGGATTCCTCTTCCTTTTCCATGCCACTGGGCATTTGAGGAACTGCCCGATTTATAGCTGAATACTCCGGCAAATCGGGTATCTCTTCAGCTAAATAGATTGGCATGGGTTTCGAGGGATCTAGGGCCCTCGCCCGGAAGGATAACTTCGACATTTTCCCGTCTATTGGAATTTAATAATTCGAGACGAGAAAAATATTATGTTTTTTTTTCGTACGAAAAAAAAAAGTTTACGTCCAAGTCAGAATTTTTCTCTGGTATCCCAGTAGCCAATGTAAATTAAATTCACTGTCTCTCAATTAATTCCACGATGTGTGTACACACGTACAGTGGATTCAAATGTTGTTTTTATGTTTGCAATATTTTATCGTCGTTGTGGGTTGATCAACAGCACACCGTATTGTAAATCGTGATACCAATGTGCTGTGATTTGTTTTTGGTGGGCCCGGGATGTATCCTTCCTCTGCTGGATATGCGAGGATATGTTCTGTGCGGATTTTCAGAAAGCGCGCACAAAACACGCCAACGGGCCCGTCAAAAAAAAATGTGTGTTGTGTGTTGTTGCCTTCTGCCTGTGTTATATACGTCTCTCACTCTCTGGTTCCCTGTCGCTCCTAATGTGTTTGTTATATCGATGAGTTTCCTCTTCTTCTTCTTCTTATTTTCTACAATGATTTTTTTTTTTTGTGTTTGGGCGAAAAACACGCGTTTAATTATGAATTTTTGCGATCAAATCCGGGTCCGCGACACGGCCCTTTGGGACCGCCACTTGAACACCGCACCACCTAATTCATTCCCATTCTGAAATTTTTTTAGCACTCAGTCACAATTAATGAAAAACAATTTTAAAACTTTCCATGAGGAGCGTGGTTTACAAAAAGCCATTATGGCGGCTCGCGGCTAAAAAATTTTTCTGGTATTTGAGAAAAAGCCACCAAACTACCGAACGAACGCTGTGCGCCGAACAAACACTGTCGTGACACGACGGCTACGCCTGCCACATTTTTGCATTATAGGGACCAATATGAAAATTTTCTTTTCGTACCAAAAACAATATTTAGATAAACCTATTCAACATTTCATTAACATTAATCAATGAATCGATACTTTGCCAATCTATCTAATTAATCCAATATGAGCCAAATTTAACTTTATGTTAACAAACAAACAATTAACAAAATGCGTATACAGCAATGACTCGATCTAGACTGACTAATCTATGGGATTTTAATGGCTGCCACAGAAAAAATGTTTCCATTCTTTGTGTACACCTGCAAATTTCGAAATTCAATTTCATCGTGCTGGTTAACCAAAACCGCCTGCGGCCATCGACTGGTGATGCCAATTAATTGCCACTATCCATTTAATTAATTGGATTTGGGCGACAAGTGCATATAAATTATTTAATTTTCATAAAATTTCCGACCACGAACAACTGTTGTTGACATTTCTCGAGATTGTAAATAAAAGTCGATGGTGTTTGCGCGGCAATTACAAAATATATTGGTGAGTTGCGTTTTAAAAACTGGTTTGGTGACGCTAACCGCCTGGCAACACTGTCCGTGGACAATGTTGCCACTTGGTCGTGTCACTCATTCGGGTCGAAATCAAACGACGTGTGCTTGACAATCGCGAAGTTTGATGGCATTATAGCACAGACTACTTGATCTGGTACGCTGGAGTATTTATATTTTCGAATTAAAGGATGGCACGAACATCAGAAGTTACTTTTATCGTGACTTTGACACATTTTGAATCAAATTGTATGTCAATTTCCAAAACAAAATAATTGTGCCGAGTGAATTGAATGAATTTTGCCACATTTGGTTTTTGAAAGATTCTTTCTGTTTAAAACGAGTTAATTTGGATTTAGTTTAAGCATAACGTCACACTCATTCTGTAAATTGGCTGAATTTCTTTGGTTCTAATTGTGATTTAACAGTTGTCAGATCGAAATTCAGTTGTAATACCATGTACCCATTGAGCTCTCAGCGCCGGTTCTGGACGTTCAATAGCGAGATCGAACTGAATGATCTCAGGACGAAACACAACGAACTCTACATTGCAAAGCATGCGGATGGCAAAAATGTAAGTCTCCTATGAATCCTGTAATATTATTAAACCAATGTTTTTATGTCTCGTAGGAACAAGAGTGCCAAGAATACTTTCTCTCAACACTCGAGGAGAAACAGCTACTACTCAATTATGAAATAAGACTGGAGGAATTCTGTAAAAAATTTGAACCACCGATGCCAAAGAGTGTTATTGGAACTGCATTTCATTACTTCAAACGATTCTATATTCATAACTCACCAATGGACTATCATCCTAAAGAAATTCTGTAAGTTTCATTGACCTCACAGAGTTAATAGACTAAACTCACTAATGATTCATTATTTTTAGAGTCACTTGTGTCTACTTAGCATGCAAAGTTGACGAATTCAATGTCTCAATTGGTCAATTTGTTGGTAACGTTAAAGGGGATCGTTTGAAGGCAATTAATATAATTTTATCAAATGAACTGCTGTTGATGCAACATTTAAATTACTACCTCACGATACATAATCCCTATCGACCGATTGAAGGATTTCTTATAGACATTAAAACTCGATGTTCGTTACCAAATCCTGAACGTCTACGTCCACGAATAGATGAATTTATAGAGAAAACATTCCTAACAGATGCCTGTTTACTTTATGCTCCATCACAAATAGCTTTAGCTGCTGTGCTACACGCAACTAGTAAAGAACAAGAAAATCTAGATAGTTATGTTACTGAATGTCTCTTTCATTCAGCCAAGGATAAACTGCCTGTGTTCATAGATGTTGTCAGAAGTAAGTCAATAATCGCTTATTCAATTTCTATTATTACATTCTAAAATTGTTTTAGAAATTCGCTCTATGGTAAGAACTCTTGAACTACCAAATACAACAGCAATAAAATATCTCGAGAAGAAACTAGATAAATGTCGGAATCAAGAAAATAATCCGGATAGTGAAGTGTATAAACAAAAGATGAAACGTTTATTGGATGAAGAAGATGAGGAGGATGGTCTCCGTGTTGAAAGTGAATTTAATCTGGACCTAAATGATCCTAATTTATTCCCAAATGAATAATTATTTATTAATGAATTCAAATAAATAAACAATTAAAACACAAATACATGATGGTACGTTATAATTTTTATTAAATTGTGATCAACTATGGTAATTACAATTAGCATATTCTAAAAATACATCACATTATGGTATAACATTAAAGTCGTTGGCGTTAAATAGAATTTATTTTTCCAAATATACTTTTTATATAATTCAATTTATTTGACATTCTTAAAGGAAAGTATTTATCTAAATAATTAAAACAATAATTATAATTAATCTTACTCTGTTGAACGGTAATTCGTACTGTGGAGGTGTGCAAAGAGAGTTGAATATCCTTTTTATTAAGATAATATTTAATTTTTATTATTAGATACTAGCCATAGCCGAATAAATCGAATATGAATTAGACTAGCGAATAAACAGTAATTGATAATCCATTTAATCATTACTTTGTTTCGAGGACGGTAGCATTTCTGATTTATTACGATACTTTATGAATCATAATCATCAGAAATATAAAAATTCATGGAAATCGCTGTGTAATTAAAGTTGTACAAAAAATTTATATTGAAGATCATAAGAAAAATATTGGTGTAATGAGAGAAAAATTTTCAGAGCCATGGCTTCATATGTGAAAAGCATTTGTGGCTTTTATAGTTTCACTTGAGGAGAAAATGCTTTTTTACAATTGTGAGGAATATAAGTTCAATATTTTGTTAGTTTAATTGATGGGCAATTGCCAATCAGAAGATAATTGCTGTTCCTTTATCATTGTTTAAATTGCGATCTTGATTTAATGCTGCAATTTTCATTAAGTTGTGATAAGTGTAGGTAAATAAAGCAATTTATTATCGAAATTTAATAGCCATTGGCATTCAATTAGAATTAGTTATGAACTAAAAGAAAAATTAAGCAAATTTTGAATATATCGTGCAGTGTGATTATGTAGGGATGCGTTTTACTTTTAAAAAGAAAATTCAGTGTAAAATAAATCATGCAAATAAGAAAATAGTTATAATACATTGTAATTGTATTTAAACACGTTCAATAGTGCTTTGTATAATATAATTCTTGTACTTGAAGTCTGTACAATTATACGGTCGGTCACAGTCATTAACAATTCATAACAATTTATTTTGTTAATTTATTCTTCAATAGTTTTTACCAACTAACGGGCAGAAGATTAAATATTATAGTGAGCATTGTTTGATTTTATTATTACAATTCAATGATTACCTTATAAATAACGTTGAATTCTATCGCGAATGTATCCAAATTTATCAAGGAAATATTGTTAGATTTATCTTAGTTAAATGTCTTTAGAATTGTAATTATTTCATGAGAGAGAATCAAAAAAGCTTTTTCATTTTATTTGTTTTCTTTAGAAATTCATTAATTCAGATTAGATATGCTTTTAGGATATTGCTATCCGTTATTAAGTTACCAATGATCATTTAATTACTAATCCACATTCAATGTGGATATGTTCTCTAAGTATGTATATCAGTTACATTTAATGAACGTTTATTATTTTAATTTAAATATTTGGATTATACCACTTCCATAAAATGGGTATGTGTGTGTGTTTAATGCTAAAATACATTAAACATTTTCTTTTTCTATCTCACATTTAAGATTCTTCTTCATTTAATTATTATTTAATAATCATTACTGGAAGAGGATATACAAAACCAATTGTTAAAGCATCATGATTACATAGTATCAATCCGATAATTCGATCAAAATAATAAATTCAATTTCAATGTTACGAATGAATTATTATTTTTTTCTTCTTACTTTCTTCGATAATCGTATTATTCTCATAAAATTTCATTTATTGTAACATTTGAGAAATTAATTAGGAGATGAATTTTGTTAAAAAATTTTATGTTAAAAGGATACATATTCATTAAAAGAATTTGTAATTGCTGTTCCAGCACTCATTAGATAGGTGATCTTTGACATGCACAAGTTCCACTATTAATAAATTGTTTAAAATACAAAGTTCAATGTAGGATGATATCATGATGATGTTTAACACATCGTTTAGATACAATATCAGCATTTATCTTTCATAATTAATGCTAACCTAATAAATGGAATGTACAATATTAAAATAATAAAATAAAGCATATCATGATTTAAATGACAATTTTTCTCTACCTCATCGTATATTACAATACGATGGTAATAAATAAGTAATTTCTATTTCAGTATAATAAAACTGATCAATTCAGATTCTAAAAAAAATTATCAACTACGTTAAAAACGTTATTAAGATTCATTTTAAAAATGTTATGCTTTCTTGTTCAATTAAATGTATTAATCATTTCATTATAATTGTCATTCATTTGTTATTCTTGTAAGTTTTCAGTTCGTAATCATTTGTTTTATAGTCAACTAATTAATTGATCCAGAATAAAATTTGTTTATTATTTGGTTTCATTTCTTGTATCATTAACGATCGCTTTGTTTTGGTATGCATGGTGTACTTACTTTAAAAGTTAATTTTAATTTCTTATTAATCATAAGAACAATTAATTATAACAATAACAATATGATACGAATCACATTTTAACTTCCAACCGTATTAACTAATTTACAACATATTATGATATGATTCATTGTTATTTTTATATTTTACTTTCATTCTGTTCCTTTTAACTACATAAAGAACTCATTTAAAATTTATTGGATAATTGTAATCAAACTGATCGTATTTGTTTCATTATTCATTTAGTAAGGTAATTTTCATTGAAACAAAATAATCATTTAATAACAATTAGTATACTAATTAATATTGCTAAATACAACTACTATTCGAATTAGTGAGATGTGTGATTAACTATTGCAATCTTAATTACAATAATTTGTAAATTATTAATCGATTTTTAAATTTTTAATTAGAAATGAGGAATACAAAATTACAACTGAATTCGTTCAACTACTATCATTTATGTGAAATAGTATTTAGAGGGATTTAGAGGAGATAATGAGTATATTATGCTATCTATAGTAGAATGAAATTAATTGAAATTCAATCAAATCAATAAGAAACATTCTAATGAATTAGTTGTTTGCTTTCTTTACATTCCAGCACTCAATTAGAAAGCTAAAAATAAAAAATTTACAAACTCTAAAATGGAAATCAAAGATAAATTGTTAATTAATAAATAAAAAATTAACTAAATGAAAATATAGCAAATGGCAATAATGTTGTTACAATGGCAATGACTAAATATTGTGTTAAATACTGCACTTTAATTCGATTACTAGCATTGCACATATCTTCCTCACAAAAACACATATGTCCAGTACCCGAACTTTCCATCATACACACATGATCAACCATAAATAAATTTATTTGAAGTTGTGATGTACACATACGGCGTACCACCTCGTATGCTAAAATTAGATAAGAAAATAAAATATTTATAAATATAACGGATCAACACACTTAAATTTTAATATTAAATCATGCATCAAATAAAGAATTCATTTCATTCAGAATATAAATTATTACATTGATATTAATTCATAACTTTATTGGATTTCTTATTCTTAATATTTAGTAGAGATTCCATGTAGGTGGACAAATTGGATATTAAACAAATGTATAAACTTATGATCTATGCCACTTACGTGATTTTGCATGACGGACCATTTTAACACAACAACCATTACATGACATCAATGGTGGTTGATCCCTTGGCATTGCTGTATAATTGAATGGATCTCGACATCGTGAATCCACCCATGAATCACATTCATAGCAATAAATTGAACGTGCTATAAAAAGAATATTTATTTTCTGTTTTTAAAATGCAATTTAATTTAAGAAAATTATAAATGTTATTTATTTAAAATATTTTGTTGAATGATTTCAATTAAATATTGATTTTTCATTCAATTCAATTATCATCTTGAAAATTTTCTAAAAAGAACATAAAAATGATGCACACGTGCCAAATCATCCGTTACATTGATGTTACATTACATATTCATAAAATAAATTAAAGAAAATAATTAAAACATAAAGGTCAAGTAGCAATTAAGATTAAATGAATTAGTTACAATTTTCATTAGAAACTATTTTCAATTAATTTAGTGGAAAAACCATTTAAACATGCGAGTGCAGTTAAAAGCCTACATGTTTATGTGACATAGATTTTTCATTAATCTCCTATGGCCCAGCTGTACTACTAAACTATCATCAATTTTTCATACTCAACATCTAATTATAAATGAACGTTTTATATATAAATATCTACAGTATTTATGAGAAAATGAAAATCACACATGCCAATGAAAAGTGATTTTATTATAAATGGTCTTGACTAGGCTTATTTAAATAAAACTCTGAATATAAAAAAATAAAATAATTTGGTTAGTTTGAAGAGGTCGAGAGTAAAACATCTACTTTACGAGAAAAATGAAATGTGAACAAAAAAAAAATTGAGTAAAGAAAGTGTCTACACGGTTAATTGGTTTTAACTAGGCAATTTAAAGCGTGTGCCAAAATATCCCATCAAAATACTTGAAAATTGTGTTAAAATGTTACTTCTGTGATGTTCTAATATTTATGTTCAGAAAACAAATTCTAATTGTGTTTCTATCTTCCAATGTTTGGGCTTTATGATTTGTGGTATGGGAATTTGAATAAAATCAACATAGAATGATATCAACTGATTGATAATCACATGCTATGACTGTAGATTATAAATTTTAAATAAATTGGAATCCCTTTCAACAGGTACACTCATGAAGGCCTGGTGTTTAAAGCTTTTGATTATTTTTTTGTAAATCTGTCATTAGCAGACGAATTTTGAACGGTTCTTAAATGAGAAGACATAAAATTACAAGTGTGCTTTTGGGCATCAGAGAATACAGAATTCATTATTAATTCGTAAACTACTTGTTGGACCAAATTCATTGGCGTTAGCATTACTGGAATCAATTTTGTGAAAAACGAATTTATTGTTTTATTGTAAAAACAACAAAAACATTTATGAATTAGCTGTTAGGATATCTAAATTGTACATTTTGTTGAATTAAAAAAGAGTTTTAACTTTCTTTTTATAAAAATACGGCAAGTGGATTGTTGTTTTGTAAAAAAAAAAATCACACACACGAATAGTTAATAAAATTGTGCAGTTGATGTAACTTATAACAATAATCGTCTTACATTGACACTCGGCTGTTGAGCATGGTGTCCAAAGCCAACCAAATCCAATAAGGACTGTAATATAAATATCATAATTGCAGTAATTTCTTCTAGACAATTATTTAACAATGAACTGATATCGATACCATATCATATCAAATTACGAGTAAATGGATCGTACATGAAATTATTTATGTTTCATTATGATGATGGAGAGTAGAAATGAATTAATAATTTTTATTTTTCTAAATCCAATTGTTTATCATCGATTATATCGAATAATATTTTCTAATTAATGAGAATCCAATAACGACTTAATGAGAATCATTCAATGATTGAATGTGTAATAAAAATTTTCCCGTAATCTAATGATTTAATTAATAGTATTGCTTTCATCGAGATCGTTAAAACGTGATTTTTTTTTGATTAAATAAACAAACATTAATGATAATCTCACTTAATTCTACATGAAACTATTTTTAAATCATTGAAGGTAAACTTAAGAATTGTTTGTAATTATAGAAAGTAGAATCTCCATACAATTGAACTTTATTTTAAAACAAATCAATCAAAAAAAAATTTAATCGTTATAATGTTTAAAATAATCTAAAATATTCAAGGCAGACGAATTTCGTTGTATCAAAATGATCTTAAATGTCTGGTTTACATTGAAGATCAATTAGAATAACGATCGACATCACTATTTCGGTTATTCTTTTATTTATTTTATATTAAATGGTATTGTGTTTAATGGATTTATTGTAACAATAATTTCATTCTGAGACATGTCCGGAAACAGCCAATCACACAACTTTAATATCCGACAATCCAAATATTGTATTTTCATCCATTTGACATTGAAACTATTACGATCACTGCAATAAATTTTCACATTAAGAGAAATTTAACACAGATTCTTCTTAAAAATTATTGTATTGGTGGGAAACCAAATTGATCACGCGGTTTAATAAATAAAACTTAAGAAAGACGTGGCCGAATATAAAAAACTAAATGAATTTTTTTCTTTATAATTTCACATTTCTAATAATAAACTATGCGATTATAAACTTGTGTAGTCATCATTGATTCACTGTCGGTCAGTTAGTAGTGATATTTCATTGGTATATAAAAATGAACAGATCAGAGGACACCTATTACAGTATTTACCATAAAATCATAAAACATGTGAGTAAGTGAAAAGGAAAATCCATTTTAATTACACGTTGATTAATCACAACTTGTGATTAGTTAGAATGAAAACAAATAACGAGACGATGTAACCTTGATGATGATGTTAGTGGTTGATTGAATATTAATAGTGAATTTTAGACGCACATTTATGTAGATGTGTTTCCATTCATATTATGTTCTATGTAAACTGAAGACTGTTGTTATTTACTTAATGTTAATTATTGTGCAATTGCATTATGATTATTTTATAATATAGTTATTATCTACACCTAAGTTGATTAGTGAATAAAACACATTCAAATGACAATATTATTCATCTATACAAGAAAACGTCACAAGATATTAAAAAAAAAAAATTAATTTATTGTTGAAACTAAGAAGAAAACTGTCTAAAAATAAACTAAATGTTCATCTATTTATAAGACTATTATGATATTTAGAATTATTTTATAAATCATTTCACTACTTGTTAGTTATTCATAATATTTACAATTTTTAAAATATAAAACTTATCTGTACATAATAAATTATTAATTATTTTCGTTGTTAAATTGTTTATTTTGTCTTATTTTCTTTATTAAAACTTACGTGGAAAACAACGATACGCCAAGATTTGTGGTATCATCAATGTCACTTAATTAAAGAGGGAAAATATGATTTTTTGTTTAATGAGAAATTTTGATATCAAGAAAACACAAATGAATAACATCTTTAATTAAAATTCATTAAATAAAAATAAAAGAATAAATCTTTTAATTTGTTTTATTTAAATTAACGATCTAACACTGTTGTTGTCATCATTTAATTCTGTTCACTGTAACGCATTTAAATGAAAATTCTAAAGACACTTTCAATGATAATTATGAGAGAAGAATTAAATGTCATCAAATGATTTTTTATGTTTCATGTTTATCCATATGAATAGAAAATCGATTTATAGAAGAATTAAATGATTCAACGAAAGACATGTGAATGCAATCAAAATACACACCTAATGAAATGATGATGCCGTTTGTTGTAAATAACTCCTTGACGGTAGCCATTCCTATTCCGTATTGATTTAAAATTATATATTTATACTAAAGGCGAATAAAGCTTTTTATTAATTTTATTTATTTATTATGTTTTAGATGATCCACGTTTAGCGTAGAGTGTGGGTGTTGCAAGTAGCCCAGGCTATTACTGGTCGGCTAAATAAATTTATCAGGGTTTAATGACACCAACCATCCCTGTATGAATTTTCATTTTATACCATTTCACTTATTTATTTATTCTGTTTCACTGAAAACTAACAACAATTAATTTATTTCTCTTTTTGCTTTCATTCAATTTTCAGTGTACACTCTTTATAATTTATTTATGTTGCACATTTTGTTTAATGTTTTCTCTTATTCTATTCGTGTCACAGAATATTGAACTTTTCATTCATTTAATATCACTAATTTTCACCTGACATTGGTGTATTGGAGCCAAACAGAGAAAAACATAAATGTTAATCTAAAATTAGAACAGAAAATTCATCAAAATAATGAGAGAATAAAAACCTTTCCTAGTAACACAATCACGAAAGCCACCAATATCTTTTATAATAATGTTTATGCCAAAACGATAATATGTGCCATACACGTATTATAACAGTAAAGGTCAGTAACACAAAATTAAAAATGAAACGATACAAAAAACAAGAAATTCAATTCACATATGCTTAATTTACGGCCAACGAATTAAAGGAGCTAAACACTTGCTTATTCAAGAGGTATTCATAGTACCAAAATTAAAAAAAAAATGAAACATAACACAATCAATTTATGTTTGGCAATTGAAAGTAATGTTTTACGATAAAAGTCAAAAATAAATAGACGTTGGTGCGCATACACCGTTTACCAGGTTTACAATATGCATTCCATCATTTGCTTCGGTGTCCTAGGGAAAGGATATAAATAACAGATTTTCCGATCTTATAATAAATTCCATCCCCATATTTCCATGTATATTCAAACATTTACTCGTCAATCGATTTCAATATGATTCATTTCAAACGGGCAAACCATTAAGCTAATCGATTAACGGTTGGACAAGTAGTATATTATGTTTGTTTTTCTATTCCTGGCTTATTAAACTCATCACCATTAGGCCGATGTGTTTTTATGATATGTTAAGTAGCTTTGCAATATTAAATTGGCTGATAAACTTGTTCTCTTTCGCGGTCAATTACATAATCAATATTTTCTTTTTTTATTTTTTGATTCAATGACACCAAATAACTTTGCAACAAAATGTTATTAGAAAAGGATACCGCTTGATTGTGTCTATACAGTGAACTAATATTGTGGGATTTTCAATCTTTCATTTATGTATAATCAGCTAATACTACAATAAAATGTTATTTGTATTAAACATGTTTTTATACTTGAAATCTGAGCATTTTTCTTCAAATTCATATTAATGAGAAGGTTTTTATAACCCCGAAAAAGAATAATATTAGTATTCTATTTAAAATAATATAAAACTGTTGATGAAAATTATATTTTCGATGCTTTAAAAACACTACTTAAATATAGCACTTAAAATAATAAACCACGAGAATATTTTTTCATTTATGATTTTCATTCGTCAGTGCTAAATGAATGGAGAATTCCACTATTTTCATTATAATGTCTAAAACATAAAAACCATTGATATTGAATTGCCGAAAAAAAAAAAAACATTCTTATTTTCTTTAATAATTTTCGCTAGTTTCCTTTTCAATAAGCGACTAATGATGAATAGTAAAAGAAAATTGAAACATTGAAATAAATCGTATGTAGTCTAATTTTGTATCTGCAATGCGACGTAACGGGCAAAAACAGAATAAAAGAGGCCAGAAAAATATTCTTTTTTACTTCAAACATTGAAATATTCAATTGTGTTTTGGCAAAGAAGACCCCACAAAAGAATTATTGTTCTTTGGCGTTAGCATGAAGAAATGAAGAAGTATTGTGCCCATCCGATTTTTTACATTCGATTAATTTTATATGAAGTTCTCTGTATGACATCCCATTCTCTGGTATGCTCTAAATGAGCAGGAATAAACTTTTATTATTATGGGAGAGCACAGCCTAAAAATTAACGATTTTTCTACTTGGTTGGTCAAATAAATTTTCTTGACTGATTTAATATCACTGATTTCATATTGAACAGAAAGGATTTACTTTATTGATTTCACGTTATTATTTTACTTTTCTTTTGCTTTAAATTAACTTTTGATGGTAATACACATTGTAACTGTCCTGGTTCACTAGAGAACTACTCTTAAATTGATCTCAAATATTACGTCTATTACGGTTAGCTAAAAAATAACAAAGTTGATTTTATTTAGTTTCCATCACAACACATCGATTAATTCTAAATTAAAGAAGAAACTAAAACAATTGAATGCACCAAACAAGACGATAGGAACCCGTTCCGACTTATAAAAATGCTTTCACGCGAAGCACTTGTTATCAAATGGTGGAAAATTCGTAATGGCACAACATCGCGGTTGTGAAAATAAATGGAACAGCAACGGTGACCCAATATAGAGGAGCCGAATATACCCGATTGCATGAATTTTCATTACGTATGGAAAACGCATTTTGCCGTAATAACAGAAAATACCGCCAACCAGACTTTCGGTTGATTCCTGTGAATTATTTGGCTCCTAGAGTGTGGCCACCTGGTATTTTGACTGTGCGAGTTGCCGAAGGATCTTTGTACAGGTACACAATATAAACATTCTACGATGAATAGTTTGTTTCATGCAATTGCAATTAAACTTACCTAATTGTTGTTCGGGTGGTATGAAGAATAAATAATTAATGAACTCCAAAAGGAAATGTCTGCAACCACCTGGCTTTTCACATAATTATCACAATGATTATAAACAATTCCTCGATTTAGTGGCAACCAGTTTCCCTCCAAAACGCAATTCATGTGTTTGTTTACATCAAGAATGTAACAAAATAGTTTTTAAATAAACTCGTAATCAGTTTGATGGTCCAAATTACTCATCATTAAAGTGGTAATGTGATCTTAAAGTAATCATATACAAGATAAATAATTAAAAGTTTCATATTGCTATTGGTCGTCTGCAGGAAGTGCCACTGTATCATGTAAAGCTTAGATCAAATTGCGATGTGTGACGCTGGCAATTCAAACGGTCCGCGCGTCTTTTACGTTCAATTATCTGTCAACAGAGGGCCGTCAGTTTCTGTCAAATAGATAAAAAATCAGAAAATTTCAAAAAAACTAAGTTATTAATTTAATTGAAAGTAATTTTAATTTGTTGGAATAAATACACCATCGGGTGAAGTGAATTTATCAAATAATTAGTTTCAACTTGACCGGTGTTAATCGGTCCAAAAGGAATCTAGTTTTTATCTTTTTCGTGTGCTGAAAAAGCGAAGAAATTTGTTGTGTTTTTTCTCGCGTTTTGCTTTTGCCATTTGTTTGGTGGTGCCAAGAAAGAGTAAAAGGTGGACAAGTTAATGTCGTTTACTCGGAGCAAAAAGGTGAAATTGTAAGTAGAAATAGTGACGATGTTTTGTGCAATCTGGCATTGGAATGTGTAACAGCCGGTAATAGAGTCTACCATTGGGCCATGACTATTGACTAGCACTGGTTGGATCCTACTTGTGGATACTATCGCAATGCATTCACCGTTCGCCATTGATAATTTCAATTCTCAAATTACTCTTGTTGTTTACATTTTTCATTCGCTTTTGATTTCGTTCACTTTCAAGAAGTTCTTTTTTAGCAGTGCGTGTATCTCATTCACCTATTTTTGTGTTCTTTTGCATGGTCCAGTACAATACAATAACTAGCAGGCCATTCACTATGAGTGATATTGTTTATCCAACGGGTTGTAAACCCATTGAAGAGGATATGGGATCGGATGAATTAATTAGGCGACTAAAAGTATTGAGCCATACATTACAAACAATGAGTCAGGACGACGAACAGTCACAAGAATTCACAAATTTAGCGCTGCATTTGGGCAGTGAATGTTTTCTAACGCATCAATCGAAAGATGTACAGTTACTAATTGCCTGTTGTATAGCTGATATTCTTCGTGTTTTTGCACCAGAGGCACCATATAAGGATCAGAATCAAATAACGGTGAGATTTACGGCTAACAATTTAATCCCTCTTTAAAGTCATAGTAAAATTGTTTATTTCTTATTGTTGTAGAAAATCTTCATGTTTATCATCAAACAATTAGAGGGATTGAAAGATCCAAAAGATCCCACATTTAAGCGCTACTTCTACCTTCTTGAGAACCTGGCGTATGTTAAGTCATTCAATATGTGTTTTGATCTGAACAATTGTCAAGATATCTTTAAGACATTGTTCTCGTTAATGTTCCGCATCGTCAGGTAAACTTATTTGGTTATCGACTCAAATTAGCGCAAATGTTTTACATAAAGTATTTTTTATTCTAGTGATGATCATAGTCATAAAGTGAAGGGCTTCATGTTGGACTTATTGTGTCCCATTGTAACAGATTCTGATATGCTATCACCGGGTATGTTAGACATTATCCTAACAAATATTGTGGAACCGAATAAAACTCAACGTAAGCCCGCTTATGAGTTAGCATCTCAGTTAGTAGCGAAAACTAGTGAAACATTACGTGAATACATTCAAGCGGTAAATAAATTTTAATTAAATTAGTTTAGAATCGAAATTAAATGTGTTTTCTTCTATGACAATTTTAGATGTTCAATCAAATCATTCTAACGGGTACTGTAGAAAAAAATGTAACAATAGCACCAAAAATTTATGACTTGATTTATGAGCTGCATCAAATTTGTCCGGACCTGTTAATTTGTGTACTACCACAATTAGAATGTAAATTAAAATCAAACCATTTGGGTGATCGTTTGAAAGTGGTCTCACTATTGGCACGAATGTTTTCTGAGAAGAATTCACAGTTGGCAAAGCATAATTCGAATTTATGGAAACATTTTTTGGGACGGTTCTGCGATATATCAGCCCAAATACGAATTAAGTGTGTACAAAGTACAATGCATTTCCTATTGAATCAAGAACATCTTCGAAAAGATATCATTGACGCGTTAAAAGCTAGACAGCACGATGCAGATGAAGGTGTTCGCTATGAAGTAGTAATTGCAATTGTGGAGACCGTTAAACGTAATTTAAAGGTGGTTGCCGAATCCGATGATTTACTATTTTGTGTCAAAGAACGAACATTAGACAAGAAATTTAAGATACGCAAAGAAGCCATGAATGGACTTGCGATGATCTATAAACGTTTTGTAATGACACCTGAAGAGTTACCAACTAATAAATCAATAGATTGGATCAAAAATAAAATATTACATGGATATTATATGAGTGGTATTGAGGACCACTTACTCGTTGAACGATTACTTATCACATGTTTAGTTCCGTACAGTTTACCAGCAGAAGAGCGAATGAAAAAATTATATCAGCTATTGGGTACAATTGATGAAAATGCAACAAAAGCATTTATTGAGCTACAAAAGAATCAGTTAAAGGTTAGGAAAATGGTTTCTGATTGGGTTAAATTGCATAAAGTTCCAAATCCAGCAGCCAACGTACAGAAAGATATTCAAACAAAATTAACAATGATTTCCAAGTGAGATACATCAAATAACAATTAATTATATGCTGATGTTAAAACATATTTTGTTCTTAATTCTTTCAGACAACTACCTGAACCAATTAAAGCTCAAGAATTTTTATTACGGTTTAGTAACCATCTAAAGAAAGATGCGACATTGTTAAAAGAAATGGAAACAATATTAAATCCCGAAGTGACGTGTAAGGAGTGTGCTGATACAATGGCAATGGTATGTTATTACGTTGTTATCGAAAGTTTCAGTAACTATTTTAATTTAATTTTAATGAAACATTTGATCATTGTATGCAGGTACTTAAAAAACTGGGTCAACCAATTATGACGAATTTATATTACAATACAGTTAAAATGTTGTTAGAACGGATAGCATCTGTTATGGTTGATAAAACTGCCATTGAAAATTTAATCAGGTAAAATTTAGTGCGAATTGTAATATGCAATACGATAGTTAATTGATACTTTATACAATTTTTAGTTTAATTGAGGAGTGCATACAAAATGCTCCAGTTGTTGAAGAAATTGGCATATCAGCAGATATTGCTGGTGAACGTGGATTGAATCTACTTACCGTTCTTTGTTATGTATTTTCGGCACATTTTCAACACGAAAATATTCTACAGCATATGATTGCTATGTTACAAATTGATGAGGATTACGTTGCCACACATATATTAAAGGCGTTCACACATTTGGGACGGTTCCAACCATTGGATAAGTCATTTACATCAGTTTTAGAAAGTTTGGCGCCAATTTGTAAAGAGTTGGCTATTTGTGGAACACCAAAACAGGCTAAACATGCTATTCGTTGTGTCTTTGTTAATTCAAAAAGTGGTGATGAAACACATCCAATATTTGACGAGATAGTAGAATCTCTGAAAGAAACATTATCACCTGAAAATCAAAATTATCGTACGGCAATAGTTTGTTTGGGTCATGTAGCATATAATATACCAAATAGATTTCAAGGACAAATTAAGAATTTGATTGCCCGTAAAATTGTGAAAGAGTTACTTGTAAAAGATGCTACCGAAGATCGTGGCGTATTGGCAACATCTGATTGGTGTGATGAAGAAGATTTGCCCGAAGAGACTAGATGCAAAGTAGAAGGTTTAAAAACAATGGCACGTTGGTTGTTAGGTTTAAGATCAGACGTTCAATCAGCACAAAAGACATTCCGTATGCTTCATGCGTTTGTAAAGCATAAAGGTGATTTACTTCAGCAGGGTAATTTATCACCAGCTGAAATGTCATGGTTGCGATTAAGTGCTGGCAAGGCTATGCTTAAAATTTGTGAACAAAAAGGTGTTGGGGATCAATTCACAGCAGAACAATTTTATTGTTTGTCACAGTTAATGGTGAGTGGATTATTTTATAAATTTATAGATGTGAATAGAACAATATGAAAATATTAATTTTTATATTTTAGATTGATCCAGTGCCAAAAGTAAGAGAAATATTCGCTAAGAAATTGCATAAGGGTTTAAGTAAAGGAATACCACATAAATGCCTTCCATTAGACTTTATGGGCTATTACGCTTTAGGAGGACGTGAAACTGATAAGAGGTAATATCATTAGTTGCGATTCACTTCAATATTTTTACTAAATTTTTATCTAATCAATTTACAGATTAACAGCTATGATTAAATCATATATTGAAACAGATGTTAATAGAAGACGAGAATATATTAAAACATTTGCTACAGGTAATTGAAATTACAAAATGATAAATTGTTAACATTACTGATTTAAAATGAAAAAATTGAATATTTTTAGCTGAAAAGGCAATTAGCCAATTGCCTCAAATTCTGCCTGATTATATGCTAGTATTTGCCGTGCCTGTTTTAACAAATGATCCAAACTATACAGATCCTGAATATCATCAACAGTTAAAAGCAATTGAGAAATGTTTATGGCTCATTTTGGAGCCCATGATTGCAAATAAGGAATTCTTTTCGTTTGGATTTTACAATAAAATTATTCAAAATATGAAGAACCACAAATGTGCTGCCAATCCAGATGATGACAATTTAAATAGGGTAAATATATTTTTCCATGATGAAATATGAACAATAATATAACTTACCATTTGATTTGAATGAATTTATTTGTAGAAAATGTGGGCTGTTTGCGATATTGCATTTCATTTGATTTATTCAAAATCACCAGCACACGATATGAGAGAATATCCATCAGATACTAGAATACCATCAATGTATTTTGCACCACCAACCGATGGATTTGAAAATACCCATTATTATTTACCAGTTGATTTATATGGATCTCAGCGTGTAGCCAGACCAATTGTGGTAAAGGCTGTAAGTCATTGGTTCACATTGTTCATTTAAATTATAATTTTTAATTTTTGTTTTATAGAATCGAAAAATATCATTACCGAATACATTTAATCGTGTTGAACAAGAAATGAAATCAGATAATGACGGTAATAAACAAAATGATGATGAAGATGGTTTGGAGACTGATGATGATGATGATGATGATAGTAGTACAGAAACAGAGCAACCACCAAATAAAAGAAAACGATGTTAAACTATTTACTATAAAAAAACAGAAACAACTTTGAATTAATGGATTTTTTTATAGTTTCGTTATTAGATTTTAAGATAATTTCATATTCCCATTTTTAATTTTATTATTTTGACTATTATTATTTACTGGTT
Source organism: Coboldia fuscipes (assembly GCA_001014335.1). Classification (NCBI taxonomy): domain Eukaryota; kingdom Metazoa; phylum Arthropoda; class Insecta; order Diptera; family Scatopsidae; genus Coboldia; species Coboldia fuscipes. The sequence goes on along the minus strand of JXOR01000460.1, from coordinate 161,225 downwards.
AAGTACTGAATTATTAATAATATATATTATGTAATCGTTTATCGATCAGTTTCTTTGATAGTAATTGGTGTTGTATTACAAATTAAATTTATTGCTGGATTAATAAAATATTTTTTCAGAAGCGATCAGTTATTCTAAGTGTTAAGAAAGAATGAATTAATTATACCGAAATAGTGAACAATATCTTGATGTGGTTCTACAATAAAACATTTTCCAAATTGTAAAAAAAAAACTATGAATATAATTTTTATTGTAACAAATTGATGTTTAAAACAAATCGTAAATTATTAGTTTACAACATCTTACGAAAGAAAACATTAAGAAAAAATTGAAAATACAATAAATCAGAACAGTTGTATATTTTTTTAAAAACAATTGCAAATAGGATAGAATTTATAATGTAGTATTTTGACGATAAGTAGTTAATAAAGATAATAATGCTCTCAAATAAATTATGTTTGTTTCGTTTAAAATACTTCAACAGTTATTTATTACATTTACAATGCCTTAGCAGTTGCTAATTTATCTAATTTCAATTTAATTATATTTAGATCAACGGTACGTGCCAGTTTAACATAATTCACTTTACTGACAATTGGCAATGATAACCAGGTGGGTAGAACGGTAGCAATCAATTTTAGATGTTCCTCCAATTGGCTATGGCTTAACGATACTCGATAGCTGTTGTCCAATTGTTTTAACACAAATTCTAGTGTTAGTACACCTTTGCCTTCCGTAACAAAGATATTGCGCAAATGACGAGCTAATTCAGGTAATCGCTGATATTTTTGTGCCTCTAAATCTTTAGCCGGCTGTCGAGTCATGATATCAAATGCCTTAGCCGCTTGTTTTGCACGGATTTTCTCTAATAATGATTTTGGTACATTTTTTAATACCGATGCCATAGGATCTTTGATTGCTGACGGTTTTGAATTATTGCTCTCCACTGAATTAGAACTAGATGATGGTGATTCAGTCTTTAAATGTTCTTCATATCGTTGCATTGAACGTTCTGCTTCAGTTCGACAATTGAATAAATTGCGAGCAGTCGTAAGGATATCCTGTGCCGTTGAAAATTTCTCCATATTTGGTGCTTCAGGTAGTGCAGCGCAAGCAATGTCTGGGCATGATTCTAAATCGAATTCAGGATGCCATCTTGTAATCTTATCTTTATCAATGTTCATTGGCGGTGTCAAACTCTTTAAAAATTTATCGTGTTCATCTTTGACCAAACCGAATAGAATATTCTTCATCTTTTCCAACCGACGGGTCATTGATATTGGATTCATTTTAGATAATTGATCTCGGTTTTGTGCAGCTTCTTTGGCATCCGTTTTCACTGGTATCACTGTTTCACTGATAGTCTCTACATTCGGTATGATCACCAGTTGAAAGTAGTCTTGCTTCGACAGTGATCCATAATTTCGCATTTTCATTTGGACAAAACTAAATGCACCAGGATATAAATGCTCAATCTGTGCTAAATGGGTTTTATGGAATGCCTTCCGTATCATTTGCTGAACACCCGATTGCAATTTCTTAAACGTAATGGTTTCTTTACGATTAAAATGAACGGCACACACTTGATCGATTGCCTTGAATATGTCGAACAACGAACGATATTTGTACGGCAATTGAAGGTAATCAGTGCGTGGTACCTCTGTTAAATATTTAAACCGTTGATAAGCTGGTAGTTCGGTTTTTGCCGGTGATTGTTTTAAAGGACTAAACAATGTTTTCCGGGCACTTGACTTAGGTGACATCAATACATCGTTTGATTTTCCTTTCAGTTCCGGAATTTCAATTTTTTGCTTTGTTGGTGTTTTAAATCCTTTACGTGGGCTAAAATTAAAATTTAGTATTCATGTAATATACGTTCGCATTATTCAATTTAGGACACTAGGTGAACAATGTTTTCATTGAGTCAGACCATTTTGCCGGTGAAGCATATTATTTGTTCGATGACTCTTTTTTACATTGTTCACTTTCTAATGGATCAGCAATTTGAACCTACCTCGTTAAGATATCCATATCAATGGTCTTGAACTCTTTTAATTTTGGTGAAGACGATTCACTAGTAACCGTTGAATTTGCCTTAAGAGCAATATTCGTGGCTTTCTTTTCCTCATACTTCTCGGTAATTTTGGTGATACGGTTAAGATGATTCTTTAGATCATTCAGCTGTGGATGAGCCTTCAGTTTCTTTTTTATATCTTCTAAAGACAAATTTTGAGAGCTCGGTAACTTTAAACCCCGGTCACCAACTGTTTTTGATGGATGCAGTTCTTTGGTGGGTGTTTTAAACACTTCCTTAACGGGCGTCTTAAACAATACTTCATTATTAGTAGCCTGATTAATCACTGATTTACTATCGGCTTGTTTAAGTGGCGTAGTTTCTTTGCTCTTTGGCGGTGTACTACTGCTTTTCTTCGGTGTTACTGATTTCCTTGGTGTGAGTGGACCCTTTTTTAAGAAAGTACAAATTGTTTTCGGAGTAGCTGATTCTTTAAGACGTTCCGATCTCTTTCGAATGCCTGATGCTCGAGTAGAACTACGTATTGCTTTGGCTTTCGGACGTGATACCGTCTCTTTTGGGGTATCAGATTTAATGGGACTCGCTTGAAGCACAATTCTGTGCAGTTCATCACCAGTCTGAGTGTCCACATTCAATGGATTAAAAGTTTTATCCATAAGCAGGACCTTAGCTTTGGAGGACAACACATCGTCGGTGGCCGGTCGTTTACGTGCCTTAAAAAATGAACTGACCAATTGTTGTTGTGACATTTTAACTTAAACAACTTAATTCGACTATCAACTAATTAATTATAACGTTTAAATGTAATTTTAATCTAATAATTAATTTTAAATGCGAATTATGATACACTGTGGACACTCGTTTCTCACTGTTTCTGAAACAAACACTCGCACAACGATATTATTTCCCTCCAAAATTTGATTGAATTGCAACGTCGAATTTGAATCATTCCTTGCACATCAATGAAGTTAGCGTCAATGACTTTCTTTCATATTTCTTTGTTTTTCTCAATTACTTTGAGATGTTCATTAAAGTTCATTCATTCTAAAATGCAGTTAAAAATTTGTTCAATTGAATTTGAATTTTGGAAACAATCTGGTGCATTGTTAATTGTTTTGTTTTAATTGCATCTCTTTTTTTTCAACAAACAGGTTTTGAATCAAATCATGATATATCAACAAACGTTACGAATGCGAGCAAAACGAACTGTCAAACTTCACAAAATGTAAATATTTTTTATTTATGTTTTCTTTATTTGATAGAAGATCGGAAGAATTTCTGAAATTTCTGAATAATTGTTTTTCCTCGTTCGCGTGGCGTATGTGAACGATTTTTATTCATCTATCTTTTATAATTCGTATTACAATTGTTTATGTGATAGAGTGTAGCACAAATGTGATCGAAATATGCAGATAATTAGTCCATTACTGTTACTGTTATTCTCGTCGACTATTTCAGCATATTTGCACAGTAAGTTTTTCAATGCAACTGGTCCCGATGGACAGTGAAAGGTGTTTCTAATACAATTGCGATTTTCTTATTTTAGAGGATATAAAGAGTTTAAGATATTGCTCAGGCCACAGTCCTACGACGATATCACTGTTGAATCTGTTCGCTGGAAATCATCAGATAGAATTGGGAAAACACAATGAGTCAGCCTTGATTGCTGATGGTAAGTGGACAAGAAACGAAGTGAAGAAGCGACGAACCGATTGTGTATTCAAAATAGACAGCAATAAGAGTACTCCCGGTTTATTTGTGCTCATTAAACGATTACACTTGAGAAAATCACCAAACAATTATTGTATTGACTTTATTTGGCTGCGATACTCAAATGGACAGATTTCCGATAAAATTTGTGGTGACATTGGCTTAAATGGTGATCATTCGGCATTGAAATTCTTTGATGATCCAGGTGGTATTGTTCAAGTGTCAATTCATTTGGCTGATTATGTTAGCATGAATGAAACAGAACCACCGTTGGAAGTATCAATTGTATTTACTGGTTATGGCGGTAAGTAAATTTTATAAAACAACATTGTAATTTGTTTATTACATTTTTTGAATACGTTTATATCTGTTATTTATAAAATTTATTGATGTTATGATAATATTTATGAATTTTTAGAATGCTATACATCGTCACAAGTGATGTGTTATCCTGGAAAAGACCAAGGTTGTATATCACGATCATTTTATAAGGATGGCATTTACAATTGTCCAGAGCCTTATTGTGCTGACGAACTATATTGTATGTATCGTCCAGTTGAACCCGTCTATGAATTTAATAGCAGAAATATTGCAATTAGTGCTATTACATCGTTAATTTTTACAATGGCTGGTGTTGGCACATGTATCTGGATGTGTTGGAAATATCATGGATGTTTTCGAGAATATCATAATGATATAGCTCGTGAATCAAATGAGGTAATTAAATAGCATATGTTTAGACTCGAATATTTACATAATTCTAATTATTTTTTATGAATTCATGTTATTTATTCTAGAACCGTACAACGAATGAAATGCCACCGTCATTTGAAGTCTCCACATTTTCACCGACTGCACCAGAAGAGGCTAAAGATCCACCACCGTCATATGAATCTCTATTTCCTAGTAGATAATATAAATCTAATAAACCACTCTATCAAGTAATGATAATTAATGGATGCTTCCAAGATAATATGTGTGAAGTTATAATTGAAGAGACTGCGTGCTACACTTACGTGATGTGCAAAATTACATGAAAATATTAATCGATTTGAAAATAAATTAAATGAATGAAAACTATACTGTGGTTTTCTGAACGTAAAATATTAAATTATGAATGGTGTGTAAATATTTCGTAATTAATTGGAATTTATTTAAAACAGAACGAAAGAAAAAATCGCGATAAAGTATTATTTTATAGTTCAGCGAGTAGTAATAATGATTATTATTAATATTTTGTATTGTCGAAACGTGAACAAGGGGAAATAAGATAAAATAAGATCTTTAGACCGCACATAAGATAAACGTTTAGCCAAATAGAGAAACCATTTAAAAAAATAAAAAAATAAAAAACCATGATGAATTTACAAGGAATTTTCCCATTAAATTATGGAAAACCAAGAAAAAAGCAAAAATATATATAATCACAAAGCAATTGATAATTAATATAGGATACTTAAGAATAATATAAATGATCATTTAACTGTAATTGCTAAATAATTATAAGAGAATTTTTTTAATAAAACTAACAGTTTATGTCAGTGAATTATAAAATATGATGTTATTTATTTGTTGTCTCTGAATTAACGTATGACAGTGAAAATAGCGGAATCACAGTTCTTAAGTACTAAGGAACAATACACAGATGTGAACTAATTTAATGGAATAAAACCAAAACCAAAAATAAAAATAAAATAATTTAGTTATCTCTTGAATGCATATGTAGAATTCTTTATTAAATTTGTATCGTTATTTAATGACGTATTCATTTGGCCATGCGATAATTTTTTAGTAAACGTTATACCGATTCTTTCAGTTCATTAAAATGTACTACACACCAGTTGACTACACATATGATAGCATAAGGTGAGCATTTACATTATTTTCCTATAATTTTTATTTAATTTTTGTTTTCTGGTTTTTTTTTGCTTTGTGGGACCATACGTGAAGTGGTTCCAGGTGTAGCAGTACCTTTTGGCGAACGATGAAAACAGTAAGTGTCGAAACGTTGATCTAAACAGAGCAAAACTTAATAAGTGAGGATCAATTTGTGATCAGTGCTAAAAGTTTAAAAATAAAAAACTTGACTGTTTTAAATCAATAAGACATGAAGATCAAATTTAGAATTTATTTACTAAAGTGTTCTTCGTAACTACCCGTACTATTCCATTTGTATTTTGTGTTAATATTCCAATATTTACAATTTAGTGTAAATGGTTAATTTTAAAATGTGTAAAGTGTAGTTTAAATAATGAATGCCAATCGGGAACAATAAAAACATATCAATTTCTATTATTATTTTCGATGTTAAACTACCGAAGAATTGCGTATCTGTTTGATATTTAAATAATAAAATAGTTACTCAGAGGTTGTTAAAAATTACAAAAAAAAAAAAAGAATTAATTACCAGTTCACAAGCCAATACCATTTAACATATTTTAACAATTACTACTGTGTACATACAAGACAACAACCAACTAGAATATGATAATGGATATGACGGTGTCAAAGCATACAATGATGATGATCAATATGTTTTGTATTCTGCGTAAGTTATTCATATCACCTTGTTTCTTTTCGTTTTTTTTTTTTTTTTTTTTCAATTAAGTTAAGTTATTTTTTCGTTTTTCGTATATCATTTGCTTTCAAAAGCATATTGTGATCTGTGTTTCAATGAATTTATCATAAATTATGTTGATGGCGGTTGACTGATTAAAATATACAGCCATACCATAGACCATATGCATTACGGATTTAGGTCAATATCAAGATCACACAAACCGAATTAAATATACAGCACATCTTAATCAGGGACAACACATTTTCATAATAAAATTAAAATTTTTAATAAATTGATCAGGTTAAGCTACCTGTTACAACTAGTGGCTTATCATGCCCGTATGTCTGCATTAGAGTTATTTTTGATTTATTTAGTTACGCGTAGTATTATTTACATACATAATAAATCGGTTTTTATTGCGGGTGATAATTTGATAATGTCATTTGATCGTTTATCAGTAATTGTAAATTATTGGGAATCAACGAGTTTTAGTCAGGTACGCCGTAAAAAAAAAAGTTTCAAATGCCGCGTTTTACTAAACATCATACATTAAGGATAAACCTAAATCAAATGGAATGTTAAACTTAAATGATTCCGTATGGATTTATGTAATGACGTATTATGATGTGCTATTTTGTTTCATTTAATTTGATTTGTGACCCGGTATGAATATAATAAATGAAGCACAATAAAAATCAAGTGAAGAATGAAAATAATTTTAATGACAATTAAAATTATTGTATGAATATTAACAGTTAAACAATGTATGTCAATATAACGTTATCATATATATTTGAATGACAAATAGTTAAAATAATAAAATAGAAAATAAAAACTTTTGTAAATATTTTATTCACTGAACCGTTACACGTGTATACACTTAATTAAAAGTCAATTGTTTCCTAATAAATATCCTTACTGATGAAGAATACACGTTTCAATTAGTAAATCATATTTCTACAAAAGCATAAGTGTAATAATTGTTCACCAATTTGGTTAGTATTTAGAAATACAAATTAATTTAAAGTGTTTGCTTTAAGCACCTGTGTGTTAGCCCACCACATTTAATAATTAAATAATTATATTTTGAGATATAAAATCTTCTATTTTCTTTTACATAAAAATAGAAGAAATACAAATTCAATCGTTTGAATAAATCTTTACTTTTGTTTTAAGATTTTTTTAGTAGAGCTTTATTTTGTTTTAAATAAATATGATCGTTGGACTCATATGTAGAAATCCATAAATGAAAAAAATAAAATAAAAAATTTCATATTAATTAAACATGTGGCACACTTTACAGTCTTTTCTTATTTGTTAAATGATTGGAGTTTAATGAAAACTCTTTGTTGTTTTTGTATTATGTGTATGGTAGAGTTATATTCAGCAATGGGTTCGCACTATAAACGGTGCGTTGAATTTATTGTACAAACGTGAAGTACTCAATACCTGTACAGATAATTGAATTTGTTTTTTTTTTCGTTGATCGTTTGGAATTCATCGTTCCTCAATTGCAAGTTAAATTTCATTAAAAACCAGCAATACTACGTCATTTGTGTAATACTTGAAATTATAATTTTAAAGGTGAACATGATTTCATGTTTTATTGTAATTATTCCAAATATTATGATGATTTTTTTTATTATTTTATAATCTGAACCACTTCAGAATCTCTTGTTAAGAATAATCAGTAGAGTATAATTGGTGGGGTATCATAAAGGATAGACTGGAGATTTCACACACACCTTATAATAACCATTTAATTAAATTTACTAAGTGGCTGGTTATTTTGAGTGGTCCCCATAGTTTAGTATATTTCATTTTTGGTTGCTGTGTATGCTCCATGAATCTTCCTCATTGATAATAAATTCAATATTGAACTAACAATTATGAGACATGTTTTCAATTACGTCACGATTCCAATATCTCAGACAGGAAGACGATTTTTAAATTGAGAAATTCATTAAAAAAATTGAACACTCAATAAATTTCATTGGAAAGTGAACGCCCTTGTTGTCTTTATTCATGTGAAATATTCAACAAAATTTTTAATTGGCATTTGATAATTTCGTTATTTTATTGATATTTTGCAGCATTTATTTGAATAATGAAATATGATAGGTCTCATCATTTGGTATTATAAAACTGATTAGTACAATAATATACTTCGAGTGTGATAAATGTAATTCTAGTAGAATTTTCCATTTAAAGTCGCGATTATATGATTTCTCATATGTATTTTAGGAAGAACAATAACCGTACAATATGGACAAAAGAAGAACAGTGAAACAATGCTTGGATACAGCGTGAAAAATTGATAAGAATTGTATCAAAATGTATTGTTGTTGTTCTCTTTAAAATACTTTATACTATTCTCATATGTTTACACAGAATATACATATAGACTTTCCCTACATTCATTATGAACAATTAATTATGCTAATTTTAAAACTTGGGTTTTTATTATTTTTATTTTTTATTCTTACTCTCTGTTTAATTAACTTGATAAATATGAGAGGTACATTGGAAAATAGGCAGAACAAAAACTATACAGTGGGGTAATCGTTCGTTACAATATAAAAAGAGTCATAAAAAACAGAAGAGTTGAAACAACAAAAGTAATCAACTTGAAATTATACAAATAAAATTGCATTCAATTTGTATTGTAGTATGAAACCAAAACGAGCAATCGGAGAGGAGAACTTTTATTCATATTGTTTTCAATTAATAATTAAATGTATTATCATAATCACGTTGTTGATTCATTCATATTTATACCTGAGATTATAGGTATTTTTTTTTCAATTTTACATTTACAAGGTATATGGATGAGACAAGTGACACACAATGAGTAATCTAATATGAAGATGTTTCCTCATTTTATCATGTGGATTAAACTTGATTTTAATTTTTTATTATCCATTATAAGTTCAAACAGTAGAATAAATAAAACCAGATTTATACGGGAAAATATTAACTTAACCGAAATAAAACAAAAAATGAAGTGAGAATCAGCAAATTCATCGTATAAAATCAATTTTTAAGGTTACTCTCTAATCTTTGTTTTCCTGTCTCGTAATTAATGTGCGATTTAAATTTTCCAAACCATTCATAAATCTTTGATTAAATTAATACACTGCAAATTATACTCCAATATGAATTAAGTGTAATTAAGAACTTAAATTGAATTAAAGACACGTCCGATAAAATGAATAAAGGCGAATTATATTTAACTGATATTTGGTGTATATCGAGTAAAAATAAAGAGAATTGTCCATTCATATGATAACGTAGTACTGATCAATTTTATTTAATTTACCGGAAAAGTGTTTGATCAAACATGATTATGATGTTTTATGCCATTAACATTTACAAAATGTAGTTGACCGTGTTCGCATATAGTTGAATCTATAAATTTTGTTTTATTGTATAATGTCAGATAAGATAATGATATAAAGTGCGACATCATCTAAAACTTTTAACTATACTATCAATCAGTAGTATCAACATTTGATTGAATTAATTTAATATTTTTGCACACCTTATTAGTGATTTGTCTATTATTACGAATTGTGCGCTGCTTTAAAAAAAATGTTTAATGGATGACGATACCAAATGGCTGAACATATGAAATTCCAATTTACAAAATAATTTAATGTTTGCCCCAAATATGCGATGATATGCATTGAATAATCAGATTATTTAAAGAAATGACGTTAAACAACAAAGAATGATTAATACTTAAAATACTCGATCAATAATTTCGATGTTATTTTTGCAATACTCCATAAGAATAAAATTTGTATTTTCCAAAATTGATTTTATTTTTGTATGGTAAACACAATGTAAACATACCAGTTAAGATTGGACGGTGTGTCTCATAATACTGATGAAATGTTAAACTGAAACGGCATTAAAGAAAAATAAACGTGTCGTGCCATAAATATGTTGTTAAATTCGTAACACCATCTAATACACCTGCAATGCATTATCAAGAAAAAAGATCTGGATAAAACAAAAAATGGTGTATGGGGAATATTGAATAAAACGACGAAAAAAATAAAAAAAACCAAAATAAGTTAAAAGTATATGAACATAATAGATATGGAATAAAATACACATTGATATTATATCAGTACGGTTGCTAATCAGAAATCGAATAGTAGCGTGGACACATAAGTGTATCATTCATTTTGTATTTCACTTGCAGTTTGTCTTTGGCCAGCAAATTGTCTACATTTGGACGAATTCGATGAGATACTTGTCGATTACGAGGTACCATTTAATACAACAGAATTTTTGGAATATCCACACGTTCTTGCAGAAGGTAAATTTCTTTATTTTGTTTTTTCTTTTTTCGTTTTAAAATGGTTACAAAACATTTTGTTCTTTTATCAATTGATTTGTCATCTATAAAAATTTTTTTCATTCTGGTTTTTCCTTGTACGAAGAACTTGATTATATTTTATGTTTTTGTTTTGTTACTTCATTAATTAATTAATTGTGTATTTTTTTCATATGTTTTTCTGTTCTTCATACAAATTCTAGAATCTGATGAAATTGATGATCCATCAAACGATAATGGAATGGATTTAATAACAATAATTTGGTATTTTTCCACATTTTTGGCATTGGTTGCCTTTTTTGTAGTGATGGCATGCTCGGATAATTCATGTGGCCGTCAAAGAAAACCAGAAAATCCTGTGATTACACCACCGCCAACACCAGCACCATCATATCGTGAATTTGCACCACCTAGTTATGATACTGTGATGAAAAAAAATCGTGAAGAACGTCCTAGTGTATTTATAATAACAGTTAATGAAAAAGAATCAATTAGTGGCAACAGTGATAAAGATGATGGTGATATTGATGTAGTTAACATTGATCAATCACCGCCAATTGTTGTGTTACCAGTTAATAGTGATTTACAGCAAAGACAATAAACAGTTTATGATTAATATAGAATTTGAAATCATATTGGAATTATGATTGAATTATTTTTTATTTTTGTAAATGAAAATAGTGTTTGTTTTTATGAAAAAAAAAAATAATTAATTTATTTAGAGATAAAAACATCAGAAAATACTGAATAATCATTCTTGTGAAATTCTATTCACAAAATTATTTTATTTTTTTTATTAAATCATAGGCATTAGGTGCAATAAATTCTGTGATATAGTTTAAGAGCCTCTAATTCAATATTATAAGCGTATTGAACTCTAGAAAGAGACACCAATTGCAGTGTGTTTTAATAACTGCGAAATTGTATTATATTCTTAGCGAATTATTGTTTTTTTTTTTTTTTTGTACATAAATATAACATTAATTGATGATATGAATTTTATCAATTTTGGTGTTTTATTTCTCTTTATTTTAAATATTCAGTGAATTATTGGATAAGTTTGTTTTTAAATTGCGTATTGTACTGAGACGGGTCAAATATCCAAGTGGAGACAAGGAACGTATGAAAATAATTGAAGAGTGTCCATGGTCAGAAGAACCGTTTAGCACTTCCATTGTGTGGAAATCAAGCTACTAAAATGGCAACGAGTTTTGGACGTCACATTTCCCGTTTCATTTGAAACTTTTCAGTTGATATTTTGGTTACAATACACTCAAATACTTTCATACCGATTACGTATATCACAGTTAACCGATTAACCGAATGACGTTTTCAATTGTGTGGGTCGATTTTTATTATTATTCTGTTTTGTTCTGGTTTTCGAAAATATTCTTACACAATTAAACACGGCCCCTGGAGACACTTGAAACTGTTGAGTGTTAATAAGAAAATATTAATAAAACACAACGATTGATAAGGTAATACGCCGATACAGTATCAGCGTATTATTGCTTATCACACAGAGATTTTATAGTATTTTGTTTCACGATTGAGAAGTCTTGTCATTTAGTTGGGATTGAAGTAAAGCGGTAGTTCAATAGAATTTTTCTTTTCTCGCACTCATTCACGGTTAATGCGATTTACGCGAATTCTGAAAATGTCTGAAGTAATTACAAAGAGAATAATATCGACACCAGAAGCTGCTCAACCAGTGGCACCATATAAGTAAGTAATAATGTGAAGTGTTTACTTTTTTCTGTTCTAGCCGCATTTAATTAGCACCGGTATTATGGTGTTAATTGAATTCAATCATTGATGTAATTGTCACCTGTTTGTATTTGATTTATGTGTTATTGCATCTGTTTATTTTAGTCAAGCGGTTGTGGCTGATCGTACAGTTTATGTATCAGGATGTTTGGGTTTGGACAAAGAGAGTATGCAAATTGTTTCCGGCGGTGCTAAAGCTGAAATGGCAATGGCATTACAAAATTTAGGTGCCGTTCTTGAAGCAGCCGGTTCCAGTTTCGAAAAAGTTGTTAAAACAACAATTTTTGTCCAAAATTTGGATGAATTTCCAATCATAAATGAAGAATATAAAAAAGGTAAATTATTTATTAAGAGCACAACGTGTTGTATTGGATCATGACAGCTCAATTTCATTGAATGGAATCAAAACATTCAGCTATGAAATTGATAAAGTTAATTATTAAGAATGACCTATTCAACGTCGGTCATAAAATTGTGGTGACCTTCACTATTGATATACGAAGTGGATTTCGATTCCGATTTTCTTATACCTACAGTGAACCAATGGAATGAATTTTCCATTAATATTTAAAATCATAAAATGTAATTGTACCAAGAGGAATGAGCATTTATTCAATTTTGCTATTCATTTCCTGAATGAATTCGTCTGTTGTGGAATTAAACGCTCATATGATTTTAAAAGGACAAATATATTCATTTTAATATTATATGGAAATTAGGAAAATCCATTGAAACTGAAATTATTATATTAAGAAAATGAAAATCAAGGGCAACTTTTACTATTTCATTTAACTATAAATAATAATTCATTTATATTGGTCAGGAAAGAAAATATATAATTTTATTATTCCAGTATTCATCAGTAATTTTCCAGCAAGGTCATGCGTTCAAGTGGCCAAATTACCATTAGGTGCTGCTGTTGAGATTGAGGCAGTCGCGTTAACTGGCCACATTACAACGATTTCAGCATAAATTAAATCACATGATATTGCTACTCAACATAATAAACAACAGTATAACACCTCCTCTGATTAAACAACATAACGTCGTAATAATACTTACATCTGATTCTATGGTTCAATGCAATTGATTTAAAAGAGTCGTGAGATTGCAGTTGTTAAATGATTCGATTTGTTTTTATAATTGTAGTGTTCTCAGAAAATTTTCCAGCAAGATCATGTGTTGAAGTAGCTAAATTACCATTAAATGCAAACGTTGAAATTGAATGTGTTGCTATACAAGGATGCATTAAAATTACATGTGGATGCCAATAATTTTGTATTCAATTGCTTCAAACAAGAAAACTATTTTAGACAATTTACTGTTTTGCTAGTAACACACAATATGGAAGTCATAAATGATTGTAACTTATACAAAATAATTGAAATATAAATTTTATTTTTCAAATATTTTTCGTTTGAATTTTCTTTTGAATTTTCCAATTTTCAAATGCAATTCTTAAATGATAAAATCGGGAAAATAAGTTTTTCTTAAAAATTTTTTTTCCTTGGAATTTATTTTAGAAAAATTATTTCACGATTTATTTCTTTTCTTGGTTCCATAAAAAACAAACAATTTCACGGTGGAAGTTATGAATCAAATAGGCATTAGGTGAGGCGGTAGGGAGATAAGTTTCACAGTTTAGACGTCTAAAGTAAGCAAATTATCAGCACTGGCTGCTTTTAATGGACTGACAAAGGAAGTAATTTGTTTCGGTGATCGATGTACTGGTAACTTAACAATGGCATCCGCTAATTTTTCCCAAGCCGTTGGTTCCATTTCATCGTTGTCGTCATCATCATCAGCTGTTGTTATTGGCATCGATGGACATTCGTCATCAACAGTTTCCCGTTGATTTATATTTGGCTGGACTGATTCACTATCGTCTAATGGTATCGTGTCACTAGGCACAATTGATGGTGATAGTTGAACTTTCAATATCAATGGATTTGATGGTATCGTGTTCAAGAGATTAGCTGGATTTAGATCAGTTTGTGTTGTCTGAATTGGCTCTGAGTTCCTAATCGTGTAATTGTAACACACGTTTATATGTAAGTATGTTATGACTTAATCAATAAAGTTTTGTTTTTTTTTTTTTTAGTTTGGTTTTGTTGTATTGTTTTACATAAAATTGTAATTTAATTACTTGTTTTTTTTGTTGTTGTTGTTAAAAAATGATTATTCACATGTTAGATTTTTGTTAATTTTGATAATCGCATATGTATATTATTGAAGCATAGAATTGAGTAAAGGTGAGGTGATTTAAATGAAAATGAATAGAGAATGAATAAAGTTGATAATAAAATAGACATTTAGCATGAGTAAATTATAAGTTTAAAAAAAAAAACAGACAAAGAATAAAGAAACATTATTTAAGTACAAAATGTACGATTTTATATTGAATAAGAACACTTTAACTATTTACAAATTAATTAATTGTTTTCTTTATCATTTAGCGGTTACGTTTAATTATTTGTATGTTTTTTCTTCAGAAAAATAAATGAATATCTTGTAATTCAATTTAAAATTGCTATTTAAAACTTATTATCTAAGACAGAGTTACTTTTGTTGTTATTTGATTCCATTCAAAAAGGAAAAGAGAAAAACTTAAAAGAAATGTTTATTTACAGAGAATTTCATTTGTTTGCTATGAATTATCAATTGAATTCATTTAGTGAACTTATAAGAATGGCAAATTAATAATTTAATTATTTTACAGAATAAAATTGCATCCTATCATAATAATTTGTTATAGAAAATTGTTAAAATTAAAAATGAAAACACTTATTATCTTAAATATTCCTATGATTCATTTATCAAAAAAAAAAAGGAAATTCACATCCGATACGATGTCACAATCGGATTCAATTATATTAATTTAGGCATCGGGTACAGTTGGTGATATGTTAAAGTAGACAAAAGTATTGATAAAATTTCATTTAATTGTTTAGTTGATCACACTAAAAGGGTTGCATTTGATTTTTGTTTCATTTTTGAGTATTTTTTTTTTGGTTTTTTAGATCACAGCGATATTACTCACTGTTCATTATTATTTGTTCCATCGGTTGGATTATCATCCATATCGACAATTTGTAGATCACTCATTGGTTCTGGTGATGTTGATTTCATAGCATCGCCCAATGTTTCAGCATTCACAATCTCTGGTTCTGGTGTACTTGTCTTCAAACTATCTATTGAATGATCTGGTGATCCATGATTATTTAACATATCATTTGTCATATTTTTAATTTTATCAACACCAATTTGTGTATCATCCATTAAATTATCCGTTTCTTGTAATATATCATCGGCCATTTGATGTGCTTCCGATGTTAATTTATCAGCATTATTTGTTGCAATTTCTTTTAAATTACCAAGTTGTGATACTGAAGTATTTAATGGTTCTTTTAATGGAATATATTTATATAAATTGGTATCATTTAATAAATTACCACCATCATCTGTACTGGTATTTGTAATTGGCGCCACTTCCATAATTTTTTTCTCTTCTTTTTTATCACTAAATACTGATTCGATACCTTGACCTACACTTTGTACAGCACCAACCATTGTATCCTTAACATGTTCAGCTGCATCTGATATGTTTTCACCAATTTCTATAAAATGTAAATTGTGTTAAACTTGTATGTTAGGTGGTGTTACCATAAGGATTTTTAACAAAGGAATTACATGCTAAAGTGAAAGTATAATAGAATATTTGACCAAAGTCTGTTCAGATGTTATGTCGGAATACTGGCTGAGTAATGAGAGTATAACTTCAATATTCTCGTGCTTAGACTTCTTTAACTAAACATAAGCAAAAAAAAAAAAAAAAAAAAAATATAAAGAATAAACCGATTTCGTGTGGAATATTAATTAGTGGTAACGCGTCAGGATATAGAATGTTATAAATATAAACTGGGGCCTGACTTTAAACGAAATGACTTGGGGAAAAACAGTGAAAAACGTTAAGCACATCATTGTTAATCATTTCATAGAAATAATAAAAAATAAAATCCTTTTTTTTTCTAGATTTAAGTTAAACATGCACAACATAAAAATCCGTATTACTGTTACTTTATGATTCACTGTTAAAATTAATGTATTCATTTGCCATACTCAATGTTATTCATTTCAATATCAATATGATAAATTTCGTACTCTTAAGGTGTGACTAACAAAGTAAATTTAATTAAAATTTTATTCAATTTCCATCATTGAAATAAAAAATTTACCATGCATTACACCTTCGCCAGCCTGAACTGCATCACTTACACCATTTTTAGCGGCATCAGCAACATTATGTGCCCCAGTAACTAATGGTGAACTACTAGCACAACCCATCCTTATGTAAATTCAATTATAGTAATTTCTTATTTATAATATTCCTCTTAAATTGATTCGAATCAATTATGTAACCGTTAAAATACAATTAAATTACATTTAATTGATCCCAGTTTGAATGAAAATGAATTATCACACTACGTCAGTTAGAGAATTAACTAGTTAAAACACTCACTAGAAGTAAAATTCACTACAACTGAATAAAATTTTTCCTTTATGTTTTAAACAGCGACCAGTTGAAGATAAACTAAAATTGGTTGCCTATCCGTGAGGACGGTTCAACGAGGACTAATTCACATTTATGTAATTAAATGTTAAATTGACCAGAGGTCCGTGTACATACAAAGAGAAAATACTGTAACGAAATAGAAAACTATAAGCTTTTGGCTGAAATGGGCTCCCCCATGGATGTCGTAATAGTTTTCCACCTGTATGCCACAAGTACATAAAATTCAACTCCGGCATTTTACTTTTGGTATGGCTGAAAACAAAAAAAATAATATAAAAAATAGAGAATATTTATTTGAAAATAATAGCTATAGTAAGGGGCTGTTTATTGTAGGTACACCTAGGCTCGCTTGTTGGCTATCACGAAATGTATTATTATATTGTTGCTAGTACATGAAAATTGAATATGAAATTTTATTCTGTTATAAATAAGTGTATTAAGCATCGAATTATTTCTTTTTTGGATAAAATATATGAGTCGCTTATATGAAAATTTCAATTGAAAAATCGTTTCAAAACAGAAATTTTCCATCAGTTGACAGGAGCTTTTTTGTAGTTTATTTTAATTTTTTTGGTCTTCAAAACGAATTACCATTGCGTGCCAAAATAATTTTGTATCAACTGGCTATCACAAATAAAAAGAAAATAAAAAAAAAAAACTTGAGAATAAATGAACAAGGAATACAAACAACGAGAGAGAGAGTTGAACCTCTGTAAACATAAGTCTTGTATTAATATAGAATTTTCTTTGTATGCTAAACAGTTAAATACTACCCCAATCTAAGTACCAATGAACTCCACCTTAACAGAATTATAAGAAAAAAAAAGTCATTTGGTGAATAACGTCGTTTTTTTTTTAATTGTAGATTCCATCACATATGAGTTGTACCCTTAGCTGCCACATCATGTCTTACTGAGGCTACGTGTAAAGCCCAACTAATTAATGTGAAGTAATTGCAATCGATTCCATAAATGTTACATATATAGAATGATGTATTTAGTTTATGGTTACTCTCTACGTTTCTTTGATCACACAACACTGATAACGATGTCCAAAAATAGAACAGTAATACATTATAAATGACTAAGGTGAAAATAACATACCTGTGTACTGAAACACTAATAGCATAAAAAAAAAATTGTATTTTGTTAAGAAACAAATAATCCAGAGAATTTTTATGATTCAAACAAAATATAAAAATAGGCCACCGATTTGCAGACGACGGCGAAGAGAAAGTTAAAAAACAAAAATCACACGTTACCATATAATTGGACATGGTGGTAGCACTACAATTGGTGTTTTATGCCTTATTATGTAAATTTATGGTTCCCCGCAATTGTAATCTATGACGTTATAATCTATAACTCCTGTGTTCCATTTATATATAATGGACGCCTTGACGACATTAAACCAAATTATAATTATAATCGTGTAAGGAGTCACAACTAAATGGTAAAAACAGAAAGTTGTCACATATAAAAATAATCATCTTACTTTCATGCAAATATTAGTTGATGACCTTAGACGACAAGAATAGTCACACAACAGTTTAGGTAGGTGACAGGAAGGAACCAAAAAAAAAAAACAAAACTGAATAAAATATTAAAGGAACGGCGACATTTATTATGAAAATCATATATTTATTCTTTTAATATTTTTCTCGTTGTTATTTCTATCATTTTGCTTTTAAGTTTTTTGCAAATAAAATTTCATGGTATTTGGCAAATCGTGAATTTTATTTCGATTTAAATGAGGTAAATCACACGCACAGACTTCCATTTCACGTCCATTTAACGGTGCCATAGAGGCCAATCCTGATTTTAATGAAATTTTTATATTGAAGTCCTTTCATCAGTCGTTTTGTAATATAATTTCATTACTATAAAATCCTTTTGAACATTTACTATGATTGAAAACGAATGAAAGAATGAAGAAGAAAATCAAATTGTGTGTGTGTGTATTATCATGAAATTACTTCGGAAACATTAAAATCATTAAAGGGAAATTATATACTCCCTTTCAACTGATTTATGATAATAAATGAAACTCGATGAATATGATTAACTATTTTATATAGGCATTACACATTGACTTTTGTACAATTTTTATGGTAAATGTAAAATGCTAACGGAGTTCAATAACCGCATTCACTAAAACATAATATGATTCCAATTGATTGTAATACAACAGGTTATATGAATTAGTCCGATTATATTGGTAATTTCTAAATAAATTGTTTTCAGTTGAAACAAAAAGTATTGAAGGAAAAATAAAATCAACGGTTATCGATGTTGACCATTTCGTGATTCGTGCTGACTAAAATTAAAGTTTACTTTACTATTCAATTTTTATGTAATCCAGACTTAAAGTTTATGAGTGCAGGCGATCAGGTGGTGGGTTGTAATATACAATGTATGTGTGATTCTGAAATAGTAGACAATACACGTAGGAATGGGTAAAGTTCAATTAATTTTTATCATTCAGTTGTTGGACTTTGTACGGAACGCAATTCAATTTGGGTGGAAAATTCAAATTCGTAATGTTATTCATAAGATAATTTATTGGATTATTCTTAGAATTTGTGTGTTAGTATGATGAGTTTACTCAATTAAATTTGAGTTGACTCTATTATGAGAATCACGAGACTCCACTGGGAATAAAATTGGATACCTTTTGGGGAGAAATTGACTAATACAAATATGTTGCGAAAAAGATTTAATTTCAATACCATTTGGAAATCATTTGGTTCTTCTCATTTCCATCACATTAATAACACGTATTGAACACTACATAACACTTTTCACTACTTCAGTTTAATTAAAACACTAATTTTTAATGTTCAATTTAATTTTTAAAATATCACGGACACATTTATCGCTAAAGTTACATTAACAGACGCCCTGTGATGGTTGGTGTCTTAACTAAAAGCTGTTCGTACTTATTTTATTTTTTAGCTTGTCTAATATAATTGCAGAATCTCACCACTACGAGCGTTAGTTTTCCCTTTTGATTTCAACCACCAATCGATCAAAATCGATTTTGTATGCAAAAGAGGATGACTGTGAATCAATTGTGTTAACACTTCACTAAGAATTGTCAGTATTAATGAAACCCCAGTTACCATTTTCCGATAAAATCCTAATTGAACTACTTGATGGTATTTTTTCTGCATTCAAAGTAGAAATTAATTTCATTTATCTTTTCCATCTCTCATATGAGACAAATAAAAATGAAATAATAACAAAATATAAATTGAACTGAATTCATAACAAAGATCATCAATTGTTTCTCGTTTTGGAAAGGGGAGTTTATTCGATTGTGTACATAACACCAAGTAAAAACATCAGGGTTCAATTAAAATAGATTGCACCCTCAACACTTTCCTCCCAAACTGATAAAGCGAAAAAAATAAATAAATAAAACATCCAAATATATTTTATGTTACCGTTGAGAATACGGAATTGCTTTGTGCAATATAAAAGTACATAAACGCCTTATGGATTTATCATATTTATTTATAATTATTGTCAATGTTTACCGACTTATGCCATCACCTTGTTTCCCAAAAACAGTCAAAAACGATGAGATTCATGGTTTATCACTAACAGGGTGATTGCATCCTATGGCCAGAGGGTGGATGCGTATGTGTTTAATATGATAATTTCCAACACTAAATTGTATTGTAAAAATGGTGAAGGATATTTTTATTATTTTTGAAAATAAACGGACAATGGAAAGGATTGAGCACCGTTGCCACCACAACGACTAATATGTTAAAGGTACGAATCATATATTTATGCTTTATGGTCCTATAATGGATTCATTGTTGCCAATGACATTAAATATCGTGAGGGTACCAAAAAAAATTTCATTGCTAAATATTAAAATAACCTCATTTGTATCCGTATTATTAAATTGAGATACAGAGAAAGAGTTTTTTTTTTATTTTTTATTTTAAACAAAAATTTATTACATTTTCATGGTATTTTTAATACAAACAAATGGGGTTGATATAAAAATTAATCTTCATTCTGGTTGGGATGCGTTTTAAGTGTTATTGCAGTGCGAATATATTGAATGTCACGATTTATTTTTTGTGCTTGATAGTTAGAAGGGGGTTATCTGTTGAGTTGTCCTATAGAAAAAGTGTGAGTGATTTTTATAAAAGACTGAATTTTATTAAGGGACAACATCATATGGATTATTTACCTCATGTTGTATACACATATTGAACGGAATTTTAATATAAAAACAGATATCAAGGGGTTCTTATTTAAAAAGCACCTTTTTTGATCATAAATTTGTTGAATGAGTCCGTTGAAAACACAAGGAAATTGTAAAAATCTCCTTCTATTTGATTCTTCGGTTAACTAAAAAGGGAAAACTGAAATTATTCAGGCCTATCAATGATCTGACAATTTTTGAGAATATGCATTTCAAAGGATTCATAACTAAGTGCAATTTATGTTTAAAATTTAATTTCCTCATAAAGTCATTTTACCAATTTACGGTTTTTATTTCATTAAAATTCATCCCAGTGAAATAAGGTACCTTCTTATTGGTGTTGTTATAGGCAACAATACCGTGCCAGGGTAACATTAGATATTCTAATGTTGAATATGAAATACAGAAAAATCGGATACCAAAATTGAATAGAGGTGAACTAGAGTTTTACAACAGAATAGAAAATTCATAATTGGAAACGTGCGATCAATTAAAAATTATAGAAGAAATAAAACGAAGCGTAAAATAATTGGTATACAACTCATCATATTTTCACAGTCATACCACCCTACCCACGACCACCCACAAACTAACAAAATCATTAATGTTTAGTGTTTATGTTTTATTATAATTTGATTCACCATTGAATAAAAATTTTCTTGATGTTGGAAACAGTTTGTACAAAAATTATTCCGATGAATGAGAAAATTTTATCAATTACTTTCAACACTTTTTGAATAGATGAATTTTCAGTTGAGGGAGGGATATTATGCTACGGTATGAAAAAGAATGTAACCATTAAAATTAACCACCAATTCAATACCTTGATTTTATAGTATGAAAATTATTATTTCAATATTCATTTACGTGATGCATTAAAATTATGGTTTTTGGTAAATTCTCAATTGGGATTTGTATTACACATTGTGTACCAGAAGCTACAATTAAATAGCGTAAAAAAAAAAAAGATTTAACAATATTTTATTAGGAAAAACTACGTTTTAGCAGTTTATACGTTATTGAATATTACACTGGAATATTAGTTAGAATGCATATTATTATTTTATTATTCATATCGCGATTTGAATTGGTAAATAAATTAATTAAAGTTTTAATCATTTTCATTAGAGTTTTGTATGGGGTATCGTGTCGTAAAAAGTTGATTGTAAAGCAATATAAATTAGTTGTTATTGGCTGAAATAAACGCGGATAAATTTTACCCGTGTCTATTGAATTATTTTTGTCTATAACCGTGTGGTATACGATAAACAGAGAGTAATGCAACTAAAGTTAGTACCGAATAATAACAGTTTGAGCAAATTTCTATCTCAGTACAAGTAAATCGGTAACAAAACAAATTTCGTTGGTAGTATGAGTATTAATCAAAATTCATAATAACATAAAAGTGATTATGTGATATAATGTTGAATTCATTTAGACATTTCGGTGTAAGTAATTTTATAATGTATGAATCGTGAATAGCATTATAATGTACATCATTTTAATTGGCCAAAAAAAAAAAAAATAATTCTATCTGTATCGTCTTGGTGTTGGTAAAAGTGTAATTTATGCTACAGGGCAGTTGTACTTGTTTTGCATTGAAAACAGAGAACAGCTCTCTTCACATATCAGTCTGCTGTTGTGAAGCGGAAAATTCGTTGGGAATAAAGTACCTCTACCGAAATGCCAGTTTTGTTGAACTTTAAACTAAAAAACAAAATATGATAAACCATAAAAAATTATGAGTAAATATGTAAATGAGAAAACATTTTGTTGTAATTGCCTTCACTTACGATATCCTGTAGTACATAGTGAATAAATTATTGAATATTATTATACCTGATATTTTGAACAGATAATCACGATTCACGGTTTTCTAGGTTATGTTTTACTTTCTTTTCGTGAAATTTTTTGTTTTTTGTATTTTTTCATTTAAAATATTCAGTGCAATTATCCTGATTACTTTTCAGCTATCTTAATTCGTGAACCACATTTTTATGTGTATTGTTTCTTGCAGGTGTGCCAAGTAATTCTTAGAGAATTCATGAATAGAAAAATCGTTTGAAAATCTTCTACGGTTTCTTATTTGCTTGTCAATGACCGTGGAATAGAAGAGTTTTTGTGAATTCATTTTGGTGGATTTTCAGTTGTCATCAGCAAGTCTTTTGGATTAAATTTAAAATGCCAATTTATTGGACTACAATAAATTACAATCATCTACTATTGTTCACTAACTGTGAATTTGTAAAAGGTGAATGAAAAAACGTTGGCGTTGATCCTAAACTTAAAAATGATATTAAAAGTAAATTGTAGATAATCTCTATTCAGTTTATTATGTAATGAATTGGAACATATTTATTTCATTAGTTTGCACTTCGATGATTCTAACGTACTCAACTTTGAGTGTCAACTGTATTGTTAAGGTGTGTGTGTGGGTTTTTGTAAATGTGAAATAAAAATTCCACAACGGGAAACAGCAGTTGTGGTGGATTGAAAATAAATATAAAATGGAAAAAGGAACAAATAAAATGGGATTTCATTTAAATCCATTCGAATAACCTTTGATATTCATAGGATAAAATTTTTGTTTTTTTATTTTAAATGATTCTGCACACACATTTCTTTTACTTTTGACTACCTTCCATGAGAGAAGAAGAAATTCTTTTTATTACACGGTGAGTAAATAATTATTTCGTTGTTTTTTATGTTAATTTTATTAACCATGTTAAAAGTACTTTGAAATTGGATCGTCATTAAAAGGAAAGTCGTTGAGAACTTTGTTCCATGTTGAACGATCACAATCACTGAACGTATAAATCGAATATTTTTTATTCCTAGTCAGAGTTTATGAATCACCTGGAAGAGAATTTTGTCATTAAATCGCATTGTTTTTTATCGAAAAAAATACAAAAAATTTGTTGATCACTTTTATGTGACATAAAATTGTTTATACGCTGCAACTTTTCTGAATCGTTAAGTGAAAAACGAAATAAGTCAAACATAAAACAGTAATATTGACTTTGACATTGACTGCAGTCTACTGTGCAACCATATTTTTGGATAATTATATGAATTTTCATTGCTGAATTCATTGGTAGTTAAACAACTAAAAAGTGTATGGTCGCGTATCGAAATTGGAAAAATTCTGTCCATTTTTAATCGGTCAATTGACAGCAATAAATTTCTGTCACGTAAAAACAATTTTTATTTCTATTCTTTTATATTTTCTGTGTCCTTTTCAATTTCATCAAGTCATTGCGAATGTTTCAAGCATTGAATGTTAAATCGCGTATTTTCATTAGACTTTTACCAAAGAAAATTTTTTATTGCATATATCTTATATAGATAGATTGCGTATTGGTGAATTGGCTTTGAGTATTGCCAATAAAAGTGTATAAGTATTTTGAACGCAAGAGGATCATCAAAATGTGAAAATACATTTAAGGGACATGAATATCATTTCGAATAAAATGGTATTCCAATCGATTGGTGGGAAATTTATTAGCAATACGAAGAAAATCCATTTGGATGGTTATATTCATCTGTTGGCTATAGTTAATACCAATTTTATCTATATCACACGGATATCTGAAATCATTTATGTCTTTTCGGTTTTCTTTGACATTATTTTCCCTTCATTGAATGATTTTGGTTTTTCCGTTGTTTTTTTTTTTTTTGTATGTGGTATTTCAAAGTCTCTGTGGAAATTCATTACACACTTTTACAGGTCTTATCTTAGTAAGTGAAAACAATAAACCGATAAAAAGAACGTAATTTAATGTAAATGACAATACATAAATATCATGGAAATTCACTGTACACCATCGGCATACATAAAAAATAACCAAAAACAAACGTAGAAAGTGATTGTCATCCAAAATTTAATGTTCTCTTCTGAGGAATTGTATCGATATTCAAAAGGATTCCCCATATTAAAACGAAAGAAAAGTATAAGTGATCGTAATGTCAGTTCTATAAAGTAGGACATCAAATCCATCAACATACAATGAATAAATTATCGTCGTTTTGGGGATTCCAGATACTTATGCAAGTGGTCAACAGTCACATGAGGTGTGAATTAATGAAATTAATTTATTAAAAATCATCAATCGAATTAGTGTCACCAATAGAATCGTTACAATTTGATAAGGTCAGTGTAGATGGTGTTCACCTCTTCTGACAGGTCAATACATTCGCCTGTTTGACCAAATCGTTAACTAACTGGAATGAGAATCATTCACTTCTTTTGGTTAATGTCCTGGATTTAATACAATATGAATTATGGACACAACGTTCGTGATGTTTAATATAAACTACCTCCATTTGAAATGGACCCAGAGATAAACAGTAACAGAAATATGTAATTCTTAAGAAACAAAAAATAAATTGTTGCATCTCCATACCATGTTGAATTTTATTACCAATGGAGTATCATAATAAATAAATTTTATGTATCTCATTTAAGTGTCTTGTAACCGGAGGGAGGTTAAATGTAAATGCATTCGTTTTTTGAAAAATTACGATGGAAAACAGAATGAATGGTGAGGGAGTGATGATGATGATGGTTAAAACAAAACTATAATATCGTTATGTACCTTTACATAAATTAACCATAAAAGATGCGGTACATATAAAGTAATACGATTACAGTTGGTCCAGTTTTTATTGTATTCAAGTGGTTGGAGGTATCTACGTCTTATTTCTGGGGGGAGTTCGGTTAGGCGACTCAATGGGCAATAAGCAAAAGAATTGAATCGAATTTTTTCTTATTTTTATGAAATAATTCGGTAGTTGGAAAGTAACATTCAAGTGTAATGCCAAAATGATGGTAACCATTTTGAATAGCAAGTCCAATCATCTTATTTTCAGTGATAGTTTTTTAAATGTCTTTCCCAATGTAGTTTATCTATTACGTTGGTGTTGTCTGTGCACTTGGAATTTTTATTCGTATTTTTCCTATCCATAGTTTTCCTTTAGTTCGTTACTTTATTCTTATTCTGATCGTTTATTTTTTGTTGCTTTTCTTTGAAGCGCATCGTAAATGTTAAACTTCCGTTTTGTTGATTTCATTTTTATTCGTAGTAGTCGTTTCCTATTTGAGTCCATATCCAAATGGATCTTAGTGATTGTATATGGAAGATGTTTTTTACGTGTCCAGAATATTGAATTTTTACTGTTGAATTTCCTCTCTGTTTAGTTCTGGCACTTGGTTATAATGTTTTTCTTTATTTCGTTTCTTGATTCTTTTATGATTCTTGAAAATCGGCGAAAGCGCATTCAAAATAAAAGTTTACCAAGTCTCGAATGAATCTTTTGATTGCTACACATTTGGTAAGTCTCATATATTGTATCTATTGCGCCATGGAATGCAATTTTATTCTGTTATTATGAAACTGTACAATAAGAATGTTAGATTACTTACATAAATCTTATTCTCTTTCATGATAGAATTATTTAATATTTGCCAAAGAATTTTCCTCACTATTCAATGGAGTTTTCTATGAAGGATAGTGGTCGTTGTTTTTCTTCACTCATATTTGATTCTTTTAAACATGAATAACATGAAAATTTTCGATCGTAAAACTGATTTCTTGTACGATGGATTATCGTCAGCCAATCGGTATTTCAAATAATTGTTTATCCTTTTTATAAAACTTCTTAGTTTAAAATAAATCTCTTGACTATAAATTCAATTGATTTTATCGTTAAATACGATGCAAACACATTTGAGTACATGCAATTAGTCGATTTGTTATTTTTTTGTTAAATACAAATATTTACAATAAAAGACATAAACAATGTAACTTTATGAATGTTATTTTCGATTAAATTTATTTGTTCATTGTCCTGTTTATTGTACAATAAATAATTTCGTACACCCCAAAATCGATGTATTCTACAATGTTAAACATCTGATTTGCTTAAACTTCTCTATTGTTGATATGAAAATAAAAAAATTATTGTGAATACAAGAGTGTTCTTTTCCATATTTTCTCTTCAACTCGCATGGAAATGAAAATAATAACAGAACAACATTGAAAAAAAAATCAGAATTTATTCAATAAAATCACCTGCTCCAATGGGGGGGATTTAAGTACAATGCTATGAAGGACTATTGAGACAGGAGTCCCAGTTACAATTGCTTGAACAGTTTTTTTTTTTGTAGTTCTTGTTGCCCTAAATATTGTGTGAATAAAAATATGAAGTGAATAAAAGCGAAATAATGGAATAAATCGAAAACATATTTTGCAACCACTTAGCAATGGTACATTTTAACTTTTCCACTTTTTTCTCTGTTATGGAATGACCCATTTAATTCTATTATTTACATTGTATGTCTCCCATGTACATAGCATTTATTTATTTTTATTAAATTACCGTTTAGTTCAAATGGAAAATATATTGAATATTTCCTTTTTATTATTTACCATTTATGCATATTTACGTAGCTATTAGTTCTTCCCATTCAAATCATAATCAAGTTTGAACGCAACATCGTTCGAGAAAAAGAAAAGAAACAGACATTCAAATGGTAATACAATTTTTTATCATTTTATTTATCAATCAAGAATTTATTTTTCTTTACATCACATATTATACTAACAGCATAAGTGATTGAAATAGCAAAACTACCCTTAGTGATGAATTTGAATAAGAATTTTAACAGAAAAGCATAAAGTGAATTGGGCAAAGAAAACACGAAACCCTGATGAGGTAATCTACTATTTGAACATTTCTTGTAAGCTTTTACTTGCACCGATTGATTATCAATACAGAAAGGAAAAAGTGTATCGTCTAAACGATATACGAAAGTGTATAGCAATAACAACATTTTATTTTGGCTCATGAAAAATAAAAAACTGTAAAGCATAACATCAACATAATCTTGAAGCATTAAATGGTATGTCAAATATTTGATTAAGACGGCATAAAGTGATGCACTTGACTGCTGTACAACGATTTTTTTTCTTTGCTTTTTCAAAACGACTTAAACTTCTTAAATATTGGCCCCATAAAATCGTTTGCACAACAATTCTTAAAGGAATTCGTGAAAATTTTATATTTAATGTTTGCTTGATTGCTGATTTCGTTATTCGGGTATGTTGTTAAACAGAACTTAAGTACCAAATTTTTTCTCCTATTTTTTTAGATTTTACATTTCGATGGACAGATCAAGCATTTTTACACTTGGGAAACGTTGTAAATTGTTGACGTATAATCCACCATAAGTGGAATAATTTTTTTGCATGGAAAAGTTAAATGTACAACCGTTTTATACAAATTTTAACTGGTAATCGTACTTGAGATGGAAGTGTTTCCAAAAGATGATGCCGAATCTACTTATCATGTTAAATGAAACTCTTAATGAAAGTCATGGATTTTAATATGTTTTTGAACAGGTACACCAGTTTAATTAATCTGAAATAAAGATGTTACATTTTCAACATTTCTCGTTTGTTTAATGAAATTCAAAGTAATTTAATCAAAAAAGTTTTGATTTACACTTCATTACTGGTATGATTGCCATGATAGTAATAATCTACCACATAGTGTAACATAGCATGAAGACCGATAAATGTTTCTTTGACGACTTCATCAATACGTTCAACTTCAATATCGAAACCAGCAGTACCACCACCAGGTAATTCAATGGTGTAAGCTAAGTCAATATCATTAATAGCAGCATAATCTTTACTAGTTCCATATGAACTATAAAGTATTTCAGGTGAAGTACCGACTCTATATATAGTTCCAGTTGCATTCAGTACAGCATTTGCAAAGAGTTGTCCGGCGTAGCGTTGTTGTTCCCAGTTCCACACTGGTTCACTGGAAGATTACGAATTAAAATACGTTCTAATAAAAAGGGGAAGAATCTCTTACGTTTCATATGAGAATGGATAGAGCAACATATTTCCATAAGAATGGAATGAAATATAAAGTTTGATATCTGATGTAAATTCATGTAATACTTCACGAATTCCAGCAATCTCTGGTTCTGAAAACGCTGATGCACCTCCATAAGTCTCAGAGCATGGCTATGAACAAAATATTTGATTAATTTGAGTTACTAATTATTGATAGTTTCTTACATTTCTACCAGGATTCCATGCAATATCATAATTTCTATTACCATCCGTACCAACACAAGTGCTGCCAATGTTAATTGATCTCGTTTTTCTCCACATACGATTCTAGAATAAAAAATATTCAGAAGAAACATTCATCCACTAAAAACTTCAACTTTAAACTTACCACATCTCTGCTGTGTTCCAATCCATCGGGATTTGTCGTTGGAATGATAATAAAGTCCAAGTATTGTAACATGTGTTCATAATGATCATAATGTTCAATGAGTTCATGTATTATATAAATTGCTTGCATATTGGAGATCCATTCTCTAGCATGTACTCCAGCATCAAAGTAAATGATTGGACGTTCACCGGTCAAGCCATCGTTAATGGAATATTTCAATCCATAAATTGGTCTACCATGTGTACTGTTCGCTAAGAAAAATTTCTCAACACGATCTGGAAACTCTTCAGCTAAATCGTCCATATATTCGTTCATTTCATCATAGCCCCAGAAGTGTTCAAAATCTACGGTATGTCGTGGGTTCATTTTACGTTTTTCACGATAACTACGCAATTGTTCTCGTTCCCTTTCAAACACTCTAAAATGAGATACGATCTAAGTCTATTTATAAAATAATAGGAAACAAATTGTCATACCTCTCAACGTTATCAATGATTAAAGTGAAAGGTATTGAGTGTTTTTTTAAAGCAGCTATGAGTTCATCTTGTGACGATGGTGATACCATGACACGAGAGGGTGATCCTGGTGATGATTTCTCCCAAAAATCAAGTTCAAATGTTTGTTCCCATTCACGTAGTAGATTTAAATGTTCAATGTTTTCAGGTGTTATTTCCCATACTTTGTAGCTTTAATTAAACATTTCATTTATAATAAAACGAATTCCATTTGTTAAGAATAATTGAAATATACTTCTCATAGGACACTACATTTTCACTGTAAGTAAGAGAAACACAGATGAAAAGTAAAACTAATAATCCCGATTTATTCATTGTTTGATGTGATCACTTTGAATTACCAAACTGAACTGAAAACCGAGTAAGTTCAATTAACTAATTAATATGGTATTATCAGTTGATTAAATTGACAGCCACTTTAAGACGATTAACTACCTTTGATTGGGGCTTAATCTTAAGATAAAGAATGAAACACAAATTGATTTTGTTTTTTTACTTTGAAAATATTCATACTTTTATTAATTATTGCTTCAAGTATAGGTAAATTTCATTTTAATTATATTAATTTTTAAATGACAATTCGTATTTAGAATTGCATTCCAGCTTTGGGATTACATTTTTCATGTCTATATAAATCTTCTAAATAAATTGTTTTAATTATATTGAATACTAATCTCAAAATGGGCCTTTCCGGTATTTATGTTTCTTCTTTTTGATTTAAAATACATGCAATAAATACATATTAATGGAGCTAAATATAGTGGTTATTGTTGGCTCTTACAATTGAACAGATATTATTATTGATAAATTCTCCTGATTATGTGAGTATAATTAAAGATTATAACTAGAAGGGAGAATTTGGTATGTGGGGAGCCCTAAACCGTATACAATGAGATCAAAGTTTGATTTCTATTACAATGAAAATGAATGAATGCTGTATCTATAGGCCATTATATACGTCTAATTGGTCATCTAATTATTTTAAATTTAAATGGATCATTTGACTTAATGTATTTAAAATTATGTTCATTATTCAACTGTGAATTTGACTCAGTGTTGAATCAGTTATGTTGTAATGCCATTTAAGTAAATGTTGTCTCAAGTGGATTGTGGTATTAATTATTACGTATTCACTATTTAATTTAAATGAATTTAATTAAGACATAAATTGGTTTGCTATAATCTTAACGATATCTTATGGTTCTCATGATCTGATAAGATAATAAATTATTATTGGGTCATTTATAAAAATGATTTTAAGTACAAATTTGAATTGGTTCAAGTTTAAATTGTATTGCTTGTCAAAACAACTGTATGTAGTTTTATCATTGAGTGAAAGACTGCATTTAAGTATGTTGGGTGAGTATTTTTAGTTTTTTTTTTGTTGTTTCCTAATCTGGTTCATTATTCCTGAATGATTGAAATTACGGACGTTTTTAGAATGAAATTTATAAAAGTTATAAAACATCAGTTTAACCACTGATGAACTAGTTTATTCTTTTTTTTGCTATGTTCCACTATAAATTTTTATATTCAATTTAATCAAAATGTATTGCAGTGATCCGTGTTTTGATTTACTATGAGTTTTATTTTGTGTTTTTTTCTATTTAGTTGAATTGAATTTAGAAAATCATAAGTTTCCTAACGTCAACATATTCCAATTCATTTTATTTCTAGTGAAAATCAACAGTTTTTCTCACTGTGTTGAATTCTGTTCCATATTTTGAGTAAAAAAACTGACATTTTCATCAAGAATAATAGAAAAACCATTCACCATAAGGTTTAATGTTTATAGAACGTTTGATTTAATTTTTTTTTTTTTGCATAAAACTTTTATCAGTTTGTAAAATTAACAAATCAGAGAAAATAAAAAAAAAACAGAGAACTGATAGTTGAATTTAATTTCAATTGACAGTCACACATGTACTTTTTGTTTATACTCCATTTTAGATGATTCATTCAAAATCACGAAAAGGAACATGAAATGTTAATGACTGATTGCTGTACATGAACATTGAGTTTATATTGAAATCACCTTCGTGAATCAAGTAAAGTTTACTAGGGAAAAACTATCAAATATTCAGGTAAACGACACTATTAAAAACAGGTAAATTTTCATATAAATGAATTGAATGAGAGTGAAGAAAAAAATAATTCTGTTAATGTATAAGCATTCACTTTACCACTTTATAATGGCCATACACTAATCGGCCCCATAAAATTAACATGAAAAACTTTTTGTTAGTTGATTGCGGGTTGATGGCAACATAAAATTAAATTTAAAAACAAAAAATAATCAAATTGTACAACACAAAATGTATGAAAGAACTACAAATCTGATTTGGTCAACTGGAAAAATCGTTTTTGGTCCAGGCAAAATCGCTACAAAAAAAAAAAAAAGATTTTTAAAACGAACGAGGGTGGCATTAACATTTTAGTTTTGTTCAGTCTGGTATAAAATAAAATCCAATTTTTTTATTTCGACAATTTCTCCTCATTTCTGTTTTTAAATTGTTTGGCAATAGTTCTCTGTTTTATGTTGCTGTTAAACCATTTAGTACGAATTTTTTATTTCCTGATAATTTTCATATTGAATGAAAATTTTTTTTTTTTTTTATTTGTGCTATTGAATGATCTTGTTAAGGATTTTCTGTGTCAATTGTGTTAATTTGATTAATCCTATTTTCAATTTTATCGGTGAATTGAGAAAAAGAGGTAATGTCCAGCAGCTTATGGAATTGAAAGGTTTATTTTGTTAGGCATCAGCTTTATTGAGGTGATTTTAACCCCATTTAAATGCAACATTATTTTGCACCAAGAGATCAAGTTTAAATGCTGATTAAAATTAATGCGATAGAATGGGCCAATTCAGATTCATTAAATTATTCTCTCTGTGTGTTTCAATTGTTATTAAAATGCAATACACACATATTCTGATCAAATTGAACATTATAAATAATCATATATGGGGATTCAATCGACAGGATGTTGATGTTCTCGTTTGTTGGATTCATTTTTTTTTATTTTTGTGTTGTGTTGTTGGTAACACGAAAGGAACAGTTTTATTTTTTTACTTTTAATTTAACACACACAGACATGGAACATTAAAAAAACATTGAATGAATTCAGTGAAATGGAACGCAACACTGCATTTGAACTGATATGGCGTTTGCATAAATCAATGAATTGAATTCATTATAATTTTTATCCGGTATTATTCAATTAAATATTTTATGTTTATGTTTTCTATGTGTATTCAGTTATTTAATGTTTTTTTTTTTTTTTGGTTAAATGGAATTTATTGAATTGTACTTAATATGCGTTCAGTAAATTTCTATAAATGTTATTTTACTGTTGTTGTATTGTGTTTATTAACAACCAAATATAGGAAGTGGACTAAATTATTAGATTGAATAGAAATGAATAACAAAACAGGAATATTAAATAAACCAGAAATGAATTATGATTACAATTTTTGTTGTTTTTGGTTTCAAATGAATGTATTCTGTTGTTACATCTACTCATCCCTTATTGATTTACCATAAATTTTACAGATTATTTTGTTTTGTAATTGTACAGATATAAAATGGGATGTTATGTATTTGCGGATATTTCTTTTATTTCTAATTAAAATGTTTTATTTTCTTTTTTTTTTGTTTTTTAATTTTATTTTTACATAATCTTTTGTTTGAGGAAATTCCATATAATTAAGTTTTTGTTCCCCAACTTTTGCAAACAGAATAGCGAAATAAAATTTTCTTTTGTCCTCTATACAGAGAATATATTGTCAGTTTTGATATGTTCTCTTAACATTCGCTTACGTAATAACTAGCAATAAATTAATTCATTTATTTTTATATTCCAAAAAAAAATTTTTTTTCTTTTATGAATATTCAATTGGGATTACATACTAAATTGTTCGGTAAATATCATTAAATTTTTATCGATCTAATATCATCTAGTATTTTGGAATCGATAGATTCATTAAATATTTTATCATTTTTTAATTGGATCTTTTTAAATAGAAATTTTCAATCGAATCGTTTACTTTTAGCATTTATCTATTTCAATGAATAACAAAAGTATTAAAGCAAAAGGTTACAATCAAATTAAATACATAAATCCAATGGAATATCATCACATGATTGGATAATCAATGAGTTTAACTAAATGTTTTCTAATTAAATCAAGTATACGATATTCGATTTAACATAAAGGTGTGTAATTCTCTTGTGTGTAATAATTTTATCATAAATGCTTTAATATCATATAAATACATTTTTGAATAAATAAATTATTACGACTATGAAATCACCCATTTATCTATTTAAGGGTTGCTTTATTCAATATTTAATCATTTATTATTAAATAAATATGAATTATTATAAATATTTTTCGTTGCACATTTAATATTATTCATTTATGATTCTACATACAATGAATTATAATCAGCCAATATTAATGTTATATGAATTTTTCACAATTAGAATGACTATAAATTTTAATCATTTCATAAAAATCATGTTATACGCACGCATAACAAATTTTTGCATCCAAAAATCGAATAAAAAACGAAAAATTAGAATTGGAATATAATTAATGCATTATGTTATACAAAATACAAGTTATTAATAATTAATTTTATGCTTTGTCCTCGGGTTGTGGAATTAAAGCAATTTAATTCTAATCTTAATTGTGATAGTTATTCTAATTCATTATTATCAAACGATGATATATTATGAATGAATTATTTAATTTAAAATATCTATATTTTTAGTTATAATAAACACTATATCTTATATATTTTGATTCATTTCAATATAATTTTTAATTTCTTATTTAAATGTTTCTATGTTCTACAGAACAGAATAAATAAACAAACAAAAAAGAAATAAATAAAATCTATTTGGTCCAAACAATGAACTAAATAGATTTCATCTAATATTGCTTCAAATTTTGAATGGTATCATATATAAATCTCATACAGATTTAATATAAATATTTTACTTATTCTATTATAATTTCA
Organism: Coboldia fuscipes; assembly: GCA_001014335.1. NCBI lineage: Eukaryota > Metazoa > Arthropoda > Insecta > Diptera > Scatopsidae > Coboldia > Coboldia fuscipes. The sequence continues at coordinate 126,217 of JXOR01000460.1, read as the reverse complement.
GCGTTTTCATCATCAGTATCATCGTCCAATTCTTCATCGTTGTCCGCCTCATAATCGAATCCATCTAATTGAAGTTCCGTTGGTCCAGTTGGTTGATAACATTTGAATTCCAAATGTCTGTTCAAATATGATTTTAAGGCAAACGATCGATTACAGTGCGGACACTCGAATGCCTTATTCTTTGAATGGGTGGCCATATGAGCTCTTAAATTTGAACGATCAGCAAATGCACGATCACACATACCACATTTATATGGTTTTTCACCCGTATGAGATCTTAGATGTCCTTGGAGTAACCATGGACGACTGAATTGTTTGCCACAAATACTACATTTATGGGACAGCTTATGGGTTAACATATGCATTGCCATTGCTGGCATTGATACATATACTTTACCACAATGTGTACATGGTTTTGCAGACGTTGAATCTAAACTCCGATGTGTTTGCTTATGCCGTGATAAATTACTTGATGTTGCATATTGTTTACCGCATTCACCGCAACGATATTTTGATTTCTTTCGTTTACATTCTACGGTATTGGTAACATGTACTCGTTTTGTTTCACGTCCATCGGGTACAATTAATTGACTGATTGATTCTTCACTAAATTGTCCTGAATCACTCGTTTTTGACGAGTCCTTTGATGACGAATGTTTACGTTTACGAGGTGTTCGTTTCAAATTTTCTTCCTTTTTATTTGCGTTCATTTTTAATCTTCGGCTGGTTTCAATGAGCGTTTCACCATCTGAAGAGTCTTGGAACAATGAGAAATCATCAGGTTCACTGATTTCATTTGCTGAGTATCGCGATGGTTGATCTTCAGTTTGATAATTTTGTGAATTTCGTATTTGTCTTGAATCTGATGAGATGGTCATGGTGGGCGACATTGTTGCTTTATTAGACACTACAGATGATGATATTTCATGGATCTCAGCTGTGGTTGATTTAAATGTTGAATTTTCATTCACATCATTTGAGGATAATATCGTGACAACACAAGGTGCTAATAACGGCGGTAAACTCTGTGACAATGATAGTAAATCATGTGCTGCTTCTGTTTCTTCAATTGTATGCGCTCGATTTATTGGTACAATGGACTGATTGGAGGTATTACTTAATGGTGCTGTTGCTCCAACTGATGATGATGATGATGGTGTTGATGATTTCATCGCAACAGATTTATTTGGTCCATGAATTTCAGTCCGTTTTATGGTCGTTTCGGTATCTTTTGTATTCATAGTGGTCTTAATTTTATTACCGATAATCTCATAAATACTGGCACCTCCACCTGTGGCATTATATTTTTTATTGATATCCATTGGTGTCTTATCAGTTACCGTATTATTTGAATCACAATTGTATGATGTTGTTGAATACAATGGGTATTGTTCTTTAACTGAATTGTTTTGTTCTTGACGGTAACGTTGGATTACACCCATTGGATTTATACTAATGCAACTTTTTGATAAATCTACCGTTGGCATTTTCTTATTGTTCGCAATGATAGACGTTGTTGTCGTTTGATTTGAACTGATGGTGGAGGTGGTACTGATGCCAGATTCATTTTTTGAAATTTTATCCGAATTTTGTTGAATGGTATTCAACAATGTCAACGTTTGGCCATTTCTAATTGGTATTGTTGATACACTTAATTCATTTGATGGTACTATTGTCAGGTTATCATTATTAGTCCCTTGTTGAATATTCTTTGGTGTACACGGTGATGATAAGCGATCCGTTGTTATATGAGACACTTTTATATAGAAAAAAAAGAGAAAATCAAAAGAGAATGTGAAATTAGATAAATAACAATGAAAATTTTCTCAAATGGAAAAAACAACAGAAAAAAAACGTTTATAAACATGAAATGTATAGGCACACAATTGCAGAGAATTTTTGTTGGTATTGTGGTTATGGAGGTTTATATTTCAGTTCACTTTCTAAACTCCCTCACTCATTTAGTGTATCCTTCGTTTTCTAATGGTTGACTTGGTTTAATACCCATAACAAGTCTGAGTTAGAAGTATGGGGTGTTGGCTGTTTAGAGTTATAAGGAAAAGTCTAAAAACAAAATTTTAAACTGGTTAAGTGGTAAGGTCGAACAGTTGATTTGGAAAATTTGATATTGTCTTTATCATGATATAAATTACGGTTTTTTATGGAATTAAATCAAATACACAAAACACTTAAATATTGTTTTATATTAAAGGTGGCGATGTTGTACTGCTGCTGCTGTTGTTAAACAATGGAGCCAAGGCATTTCATAGAGAAGAAAATTTACCAATAGCAACAGCCATAGAAGAATTTAACTTGAATTTCCTATTTTAAAATTTATTATGTTTTGTCTATGTTATTTCGGTAAAAACCGCTAAATTTGTATTTGATGGTTTCCAATTTTATATTATCTTAATCACTTTGCATAAAACTAAACAATATTATGATGTTTTTGTGTTGGAATTAAACGGGTCGGTTACTTTTTGGTTTCCATTCGTTTAACAAAAATTCTGATTACTTGTGGAAATCGTTATGAGGAAATGTTATTCTATTTAAATTTTCATTCGTTTACAGAATTGTAAAAGGAATAAAGCCAGACGGTTTGTTTGTTTCGGGTTAAAATTCTGGGCAACAGTAATTAGAGTTTTGGGGATTGGCAATTGATGGTTACTGTATGAGATTGTCGATTTGATTCGGGGGGGGGGGGG